>LQNK01000271.1:0-11376 GCA_001586405.1 Phoebis sennae | reverse complement strand
AAATTCGTATATATCAGCGGCCTTGCGACCGTAATTTTTTTAAACTTTTGTTGTGCGCCTCTAAAAATACAGATATTAGTGACCCACGCGTGCGAAGCCGCGGGCGGAAAGCTAGTATTCAAATAAGGGCCGTGACTTTGCGTCACATCCAAATCGTCAGATTATTATATAAAAGCATTATTTTAGGTTCACTTAACATCCCCTTCGAAAATCTGACGCGCTCGTAAAAAAATTTTTTTTTTTTCATATTTACGGCCACCCCCACCATGGAAACGGTCAGATTAACATGTACATTTTCAAAAATACGTAGGACATATATGACATTAATATCTGACACGCTCGAGTATGTCCATGGAAGTGATTTTTTTTACATTTTTGAAAATTTATAGCGGCTTCCCCCACCGATGAAACGGTATGTATTATATGACATTTTTTTCTTCTAATTATCTAAGCTTCTCAACCCAATAGGTCTCGATAACGCTCGAGTAAATCCCGATTTAGCATCGTGGGCTCCCCTACCATAATTAATTATTATCGCTGCTGTGCTGATGGGGAGGCCTTTTTGCCACCACTGTGTCTACTTTTCTTTTTCCTCTGTCCCCCTATGTTGTAACTTCATATAGTATTAAGTAGTAGTAGTAGTTAAAAAATGTCTTTTTTACATACGAATGTGGTGGTAAATAAAGCATTTCATTTCATTTCATAATTATTATCATGTACTTGTACTTCTCAGACCGTTAAAAAGCATACGAGCGAGTAAAACAGAATACCTACATTTAGTACTATGTCATCCGTGCCTTAGAAAATTATCCATATTATAACGATAACTTGGCCTCATTAGTTTGAAAATTAACTTGTAGGTTACCCGTCCTTAAACTAAGGTCGAATATACCTACAGTTTACAATTACATATTTTTATCAATAAATATTTACTTTAATTTAGGAAGATAATATTCATATTATTCGTCATGGTGAAACTGTAAATAAACAAGTAAGTAATATTCATTAAGAAATTGTAGAGACAGTATCAATATTCTATTTGCCTGACTGATATTTTATAGGCTTGAAAAAAAAATCTATCTTAAAATATTCCTAACACATTTCTAGATTCTATTGCCTGACAGCAGTTAAAAATATTTTAGATGACTTACATAACACCGCTAAAAAAATATTCTTTTCACTCATTATCACTCTCATAAATATTGTTATTCACGAGTAACACCTACATAATTAAATAGAAAATGTTATTACATATTCGTATGTGTCAAAAAATGCTTAGTCTATTAATTAGGTAATATATTTGAACTACATAGACCTAGTTTTAAGTAGGTATTCTTCAAATTGCTGAGTAATCATGATATGTCATTATATTGATCATACAGTGAATTGTAAAATAAAAACAGCAACAGAAGTTAATAAAGTGTTAACAATATTTTCAAATATAAATCGTTCAATGTTGCAAAAAATGGCGGACAAACTAGATTAATATAAAAATTCTACTTTAAATTTTATTATTTATTAACTTATCCGCGCGCCTTCGCTTCCATAGCGATATACAAATAATTTACACGACATAATTTTATACATAGGTAATTAGGTAGTCTATGTTACTCCTCGATAATGTAGGTTTTGAAAAATTTTCCAGTAGTTTTTGAGCCTATTGATTACAAACAAACAAAGTTTTCCTCTTTATAATATTAGTGTAGATTTACTTGGCGCCGCGACTAAATTTTATATCCGCTACGCCTCGCAGATTCACTCGCATACGCGTGAGTAAATAAAAAATAATAATTACTTTCTCCCAAAATTCTTAAACTAAAACCTAGGTACAAACAAACACTTAGGTACATCAAGTTAGGTACAGGTTAAACTATGGCCTAGAGACTCCTCAGTAATGAAGTGTATATTTCCGTAATAAAATAAATACGCTTCAATTTATCTATTACATACAAGCAAATAAATAATTATTTATGACTTATTTGACACTAAGAACCATAAGGAATACGATTTGTATGGGTTTATGTGTATATTTTAGTAGATTTATAGTAAGTGCCATTTTCACACATTGATGTTATAGCAGGATATTTTATATTGAATGCTAATAAACATCGTTTAAAACTAGTATACTATTTTGATATAAATATTGCATATATGAAAATTTATTTTTCGATGTTCAAACACTATATACGATGTATATATACTTGTATTACTTGATGTACAAAATTCCTCTTGAGAGTTTGGACTTAGGGCCATAATGTACCTTGATCACCCGGCAATATAAAATCTTTTACCATTAATAATCGAATAAAGAGGGGGAGAGATCCTCTGTATGTCTGTCTCTTCTTCATGCCTATACCACTGAACCGAATTGGATGAAATTTTGTACCAATATAGTTTGAAACCCGTAAAAGAAAATAGTCTTCGTTTTATTCTGAAAATCTCACAGGAACGTAATATATAAGCGGGTAAAGCTAGTATGAAATAAAATCATTTGCAATACACATCCGAATTTATTACAAAATCCACAATCAAATATTATTTTCATGGGATTAAATGTGTTTAAACTTTAAATATACATATGTCTGATAATTTAATTTCAAAAATTTTAAAAGCCTCTTAATAATCCGAAAAAAGAAGGACAAAAACTACAAATTTCACATCAAAGTGGGTATTATATTTTTTATTGGCATAACTTTGACTAGAATTATATTTAAAAAAATAGTTACATTTTGTCAACTAGGTACATATTTTATTTCCTTGTATAAACCTACATAATTTAAATATTTATGTATCTAATATGAACGTACAATTCCATTAAAATATCAAATATTAATTTTAAGTTCTATAAATAGAGTATTTTAATAAGTATGTAATTTATAAACATTTATTTAAATAATTTGTATACATAAATGACTTTTTCGAAGCAGCATTTATTCCATTACAATTTCATGATCTTGAACGAGCATATTTTGAAGTAACACATTGACGGATATCCTGCAAAAGTAAAATAAATTCATTAATTTTATATTAAATCGCTAAAAATTAAATTTTAGAACCTTAAATTACAATAACAAAGATATTATAAGATAATTTATTACTAAATTTTATCTATTAGGCAATTTACTCAAATAAGGGCAAGAATGTCGGAGTAAGAGAGAGAGTCCTAAAAACCTACTCAGTGGTGAATGGGAGCCAATCATTGCACGATTAAGTCAAACAGAAGATCGGCGGCACAGTATTTCGTATACTGTGCCGTTCTCCCAACCTGTTCTACTCCTCTACCAATTTCCCATCATTAATCTTCTCCTTATCCTTTGATGTTGTTGATATTCACGGTCTGCGATCAGTCACTTAACGTTACCATGAACCGCATTCCCCTCTTGCCTGCTCTTACAAAAAGGTATCCGCAACTTGGAAATTCCAAAGGCGTCGAAAATTCAATGTTATTTGCAATTAATTCGTTTTCTAAGATTTTTAGTCAGGTATTACCTTTTCCCTTTTTAATATTCCACCTCCTCTGCGCTTTACTATACGGCAGCTTGTAGTTGTTCTCCTTTTGTCTGATTTCATTCGAAAACCTCTTCGCGTTGGGCTCCTTTATGTCAACGTCGGATAGAGAAACATTGTCTAGTTTTGGTTCTGATCTGAAAAATATAAAAAAAATTCAAAAGCAATGTATTAGCAGTAAGTCAATGAACTTCGACATTTCTACACTACGAATCGGAGCAGACTTCAGCTATTTCAAAATAGCAGAACAGTTCAATTATCAGCTTAAATTGACCTGCGTTAATAGTTCATGATAGGCCTACAGATGTCAAAATCTATCCAGCCGTTTGGGTTTTAGGGTGTGCCAAAGAAATTGAGTATAAGCAGACATACATACATATCTACATACATGCATATATACAAACATACATAGGCTCAAAAGCATTACCCTCCTTCTTTCGTAGTCGTGTAAAAAGTTAATGATTCAAAAAGAAAAAACATCACATAATCTCATAATTTATTTACTTCTATTGTTTCCAAGACAAATTGCACGTTTATAGCATTTAAAGTTAAACACACATCATCTAACTAAAATATTATAAATGCGAACGATTATGATTATGGATGGATGTATGCCTGTTACTGGTAATTAGCTTGCCCAGTATAATATAAAAAAAACGAAAATCTATTGAACCAATCGTGATAAAACTTGGTATACCTACATTTATAGGAATAAAATATAGACTACTTTAAACCCTACGTGATCAGAAGTAGCGCAGAAATCGCGGGACGTAGCTAGTGCGAATCAAAAATAACTCACTCATTATCTCTTTCTCGCTGCAAAGAGTTCCAGATCGTGTTCAGAAGGAGTCCACTCTTCCAGTCTACATCGTCTAACGTCACATCCAAGTCCGATGCACTCCTCAAAATATTTTCAACCTGATTTATCAAAGAATAAAGGTATAATACAGATTTTTTAATAATATACATTATAATTAAAGCAATGTTTTCTTCTATTTTTTATTTATAAATTAAGTTTTATTATTTACGTGATGTATTCAATATTGTTACAACCTGAAGTTCTCGAATATTTGAAAACGAGTGTGTTTACGGAGCGTTATAGTCTTTAATTTTTGAAGATTAATCATAAAGAGGTGTGTCAGTTATGATATCCCTATAGATATATGACTTATTCCCGATTTCTAATCAAGTGGCTTAACGCTAGTTTATCGCATCATTGTCAATTTCATTTGAAATTTGTTTGACAAAATTTGTCTTAATTCAATCTGTTGACGGTTTAGCTAAAATATTCCGAAACCGGCAATAACTCAGTCTATAAATGAATTCAATCCTTTTAAATTTAAAGTAATGCCTCTCCGAAACTGGACATAACTCCGTCTATAAATAACTTCAATCTTTTGATCTAATGCATCCACGAGGACAATAATTATAATTATGAACGCACCTGAGAATCCTTATCATCACTGTACAGGGAAGCTGATGCTGATATTACGAGCAGCAAAAGCATAACGAACTCCATTCTGCTGCCACCAAATCTGAAATATCACCCTGCAATATTTCAAACTTCAATTATTTACCGCCGATTCGGAAGGCCTCTCGAGAAGAACCGGCATAAACTTGATAGTTGCAGATGATTAGCTGCTTGTGCATTGTGAGGTTGGACATAGTTCATTTGATGTATGAAAATTGTCTATTATAAAAAAATATATTATTTCGTTAAAACAAAAACTATTTTAATTGCATCGTTAAACTTTTTTTTGGTTAAAGTAGCAATAAGAATAATTCACACCAAAAAAATTCATATATTATTGAGCGCGTACCTAGTACAGATAACAATAATAGAGAGTAGATAATGCGCTAAAGCCCCTCGTTCCTTATATTCCTAGGAATATATATAAGCTCTAGAGCTTGAAGCATTTTTGAGGGAGGTGTTTTAAAACTCTTATCTACCTCTCCTATTATACCCCGACATGGAACTGTAGACCTGACTCGTGAGAAAAAAGGCTAAATCTAAATAAACAACGAAAATTTTTAAAATATATTTTATGTATAATAAATTTGATGCAATTTTTTAAATTTTATGGGTTAATGTTAAGGAAAAAAAGTTGGATTTAAAAATTGCCAGGCGAGTAAAAAAATATTTTGCAAAAACATAATTAAGTCGATTACTTAATTATGTTTTTGCAAAATGTTTTAGGCCGATATATTTATAGCTAAAATATAGTATTCTGAAAAAGACAGATCTTGAAGATGAAAAAAACCCTCGCTACTCACCAGCTAGGTCTATAGTTCCACGTCCAGGTATAATAGGAGAGGCATCAGACAAGGTATTAGTTTGCTCAAAAACCTTCCCAAAAAGCGGTCCTAGCTCCCGGAATATTTGGTAATTAAAATTTTAATAACAGTCTAAACAAAGTGCTTTTATGATTCGAATAATTTCACGTCTCAATCCATTACTATTTGTCTCACAAAGCAATGTTAAGTGATTTCAGACTGATGGAATATTCAGGCTGTTCTTTGACAAAATATTCTATAGACATCCGGAATATGTGAGTGGATATTCCGGATGTGTAATCAAGTAATTGAAGAAATAAAAATTTTCGCCAAAAAATAGAACCGACTTCCTCACTCTAAAAAGTAGAAAATAACTTTTATTTGATTTTTGTTGAAATCTATACAAAGTCGGTGCAAAATCTTGTTAAATTGAAAATAGATAAAGGCACCGACTTTGTATAGATTTCAACAAAAATCAAATAAAAGTTATTTTCTACTTTTTAGAGTGAGGAAGTCGGTTCTATTTTTTGGCGAAAATTTTTATTTATTACTTTTTAGTGCCCGTGAAGGGTAATCACGTCATCTAGTCACAGTTCAGTTGATATATACATCATTAAATCTTAACCGCAGAGCTTATTCCGTTGATTTTCGAGGAGTTCCCTGGAATATCTTCCACATGGATGATCAGACTTGAACAAAATTTCTATGGGACCACACATGAACTCTACTCTTTCGAATGCAAAAAGAATTTTCCAAATCGGTCCATAAACGCCGGAGATATGCGGTAACATACATAAAAAAAAAAAAAACGGTCGAATTGACCTCCTCCTTTTTTTGTAAGTCGGTTAAAAGGATTTCTAGCACGATTTTGTTCTTGTTTTTAAGAAAAATACAACCGTTGCTTTTTTTTTCGCTGGCATCAGGGATTAACCCAATGATAGCGAGTGGGGGGCGGCATTCTTATTTGTTTTTTATAGAAATGGAAACCGTTTCTTGTTCTATATTCCCTGATAATATCAAGGTGGGAGCGGGCGGGGGGCGGGACATTGTTCATTTGTTTAGAAATAGGAATTGATCATTGCTGCTGTATTGAAAAGCTCGCATCTATAACTACTTGTATTTAGTTCAAATTTTACTTAATTTTAAAGTAAGTACTAAAGTATTTGAAATACTTTAAAAATAAGTGAAATTGATAATAGAGAGCTATTATCAATTATAAATAAAATCATAAATTTCACTCTCACACAATTTAATATTGCTATGGTACCAATATTGACTATCCATATATTGTTAGATGTCATATCATTTAATATGGAACTAGTGCAACTAATACCAATTTGAGGAAGCACAAACAAGCGGCAATAATGTCGACCTGTATGCAATACAAGCTAACTACGTGATGCATGATGAGGCAGCTTCAGCTGGACGTGATGGCACTTCACAACAAAACATTTACAGTGGTTTACCTAACCCGATCAAATATCTTTTTAATGTAATTAAAAGAATTGAATCAAAGATTTTTATACTATTTCCATGACTTATAAGTTAACTTAATTTTCAACCGATTTCGAAAAATCATCATCAGATAATACTTTTATATCTTATGTAGTGATCGCTTAATTAATTTTGCATACTAATTATAAAAAATCCGTAATTTTTAATTAATTTCACATAATTTAATTAATTACTTACTAAAATATATACAAATACTAGTTTTCGCCATACTCATAGATTCGATTATCCGAATGCCTAATAACAATTAACAAAAATAATTCCGGTTTAAAGAGTGTCATAAATAAATGAATGTATCTGCAGTTATTACATCTAAAGAAACTTGTATTCTAGTTCATTCATAACATTAAAATAAATGGAGTCTAAAATATAAACACTAATAAATTGTAGATATTAATAAATTATTTGTAAACGAAATTAATCAAATCGCTTTATTTTTACATCGCTTTTATATTATAAAACATTGTTTATAAACATAAGTAAGTATTCAATATTTATAACTTCGATATATGTTTGCAAGTTTTTCCAATAAATCCACTTTTTTACGTAGTTATTTCCATAAGAAAAACTATGTACATAGAGTAGATTTTAATTTCTATTCCGTGATTAAGCTCGACGGTTTCGCGAACTGTTACATACTTATAAATAATATAGTAGTATAGTAAGCTGAATAATATGCAATTCGTCACTACAACACCTATATATTTCAATTATTTATTGATCTCATACAAGGCAGTCATCCTACACCTGAATCCGCCGCGTCTGGCTGTCCGTATTACCATCCATTTTCCTAGTGGATTTGAGTATTGTGTTAGTTAAGTTAGCGATGAAGCAGTGAAAATTAAGTTTGTGAAAATAATAAAAGGGTTTGGGTAAAAAAGTTGCTTTTTTATAAGACACAGAACGCGTAAACCTGTAAAAAAGGACCCTCGCAACGGTTCAAGACCGTCGGGCTTAATCCTTGTATAATACAGTCAGTACAAAAACCGCCAACATTATAATGTAATAATATGTGTTACTTATCGTTTAATCAAATGCATAGAGTAATATAATATTAATTTTTTAGTGTTTTTATTCATCAATTCTATTTATAATCTAACTTGGCGGAACAAAATGGTATTTTTGGATCTAGATTTATATCCGTAGTATTCGAACGAACAATCATATTGTAATTAATATTTTGTCTGCTAAAAAAAGAATAATAAACAACGCTTTATGTCGTTGCATCCTTTATTACACTTTTAACATAATTCTCAGATACTTTTTTTATGGCAGAGCAGACAAAAGAGCACATGGGTCACCTAATATTAAGTGATCACCGCTAGTTTCAAGTAATTTCGTTTAATTTCTGTATGCTTCATATTTAATGATCAACTTGTTTATAAAAAATCAGTTTTGTTAAAATCCAAAATATTTAAGTTACTTATCACGTCTCATAAGTGGAATTTTTCTAAGAGGCATTATTTTTTCCTTTTTATTAGTTTCAGCAAACGTATGCACTTATCTATCAAAGTTATAAATACTAATTAATAGGTTATTTAAGCCTAGAGTTCTATGAGCCGCTCATAAATTTCTTATATTTAGATAATAATGCTTGTTTGTTTTTATTTTCTCTTCATGTCTAATTTTAATAAGCATGACACATAAAAACTGTGAAAACATTTCATTTGCCATAAGGTTTTTTTTCAAGAAAATTATTAACGAGCTATAAAGTAGGTAATAAAATGCAAAAAAGTATGGTCACACTTTAAAATTACGTCTAAAAGTACAAGTTATGTAGCAAGGCTAGGGATTTACCTGACAACCCTCTCGGTGCGGAGTCCCTCTCCAACTGGGGTTGTAGATCCCTCCCCGCGGCTTATATTGCGCGCGGGGGCGGGACGTTTCATATCTTTCTGCTGAACTTGTGCACCATCTTTGAAATTTTAATAGTGAATCGTATTAATGTTTGAAATATGGAAACTGTAAGTTTTGTGGCAATTTCCCTTTTAATATCATGTTGTTTACTTTTTAAGGTCGGATGAAAATCATTTAAGTTTTGTAAGTTTGAGATTTAGGCGGTTTATTGGCGTGTATTCTCAATATATAATATTTAGGGCCGACGCTAGCTGTTTGATTGACTGTGTGTAATACCGAATATGCTGGCATGATGATGATAGCGAGCACTCTTCAGTCTACAAAAAATCAAGATAGGTGTTGACGCGTCGCCAGTCCCATGGAACTTGTATATCTAACACCATCCTTGCTATACAAGTTCCATGGGACTGGCGACGCGTCAACACCTATCTTGATTTTTTGTAGACTGAAGAGTGCTCGCTATCATCATCATGCCAGCATATTAGAAATGTGGTGGCGACGATGGCCTAGTAATATCTTATACATACTGGTATATTTTGTACCAGTTTGGCGACGGGTTAGAATACGTTTGTCGCCACCACATTTCTACCCGTGAGTGTCGTAAGAGGAGACAGAGGGTAATTCTGCTGCATAATATCTTCAGCGTTAAAAGAGTGGGAGCCAAACATTGCACGATTGGGCCAAGCTCGCACCGGTGTTACTACCAGAAGAAGATCGGCGTGAAGCAGTTTTGCACTATATTTCGTACGGTGAGCAGTGGCCCGGAGGCCTGTCTGCCAACCCATTCGTCTCCCATCCTATTTTATTCCTCTCCCCCTTTCATTAACCCTCACTTCTCCCGCCTTTCTTCAAGCCGGCAAGGCATCTGCGACACTTCGTCGTAAATGTTCATGAGCTGCGGTCACTCAACATCAGGTGAACCGCATGCTCCTCTTGCATGTTGTAGTTACCATAAAACATACAATTATTGTCAACTACAGTACATTAATAATTCTTAAAAATAGACATATATACCTACTTAATTAGTTCAGATAAGTATGCCTGAAAATGATTCGTTTTTCTTTTTCATGAGCAGCTTAAATAAGATTACGCACAGTAAAAAGAGACAAAATTCGCAATTCTTTTTTATTATTTCTCATTTTTAGCGATTCGAGAAAAATGAGTAATACTTCTAGTACATACCCGGCTTAGACGATCAGAGAACCGACAGAGGAGGATTTCTTTGCTAATGTGTTTCTTAACGTAGGGGTAGTCCAAACAAGCGCTGTTTCCCGCTGTTTCACGACCGGTAAGTCCAACCTCTTTAGTATAGTTTTATTTATTATTGTTATTTTGTATACCATTTTGAGCTTTATTTGTTTTACTTGATTTTAATGAAAGTTAAATTTAATCTTAAACTTATACATCTAAAATGTTGGCTCATCGATATTGTGGTATGTTTTCCAACGCAATTGAACGATTTATTAATTTATTTATTAAATTTACATTCTTGTACTTATACCTTATATTTTGGCTTAATGGCAATGAGAGATGACATAGGAATCTATGTCATCTCTCATTGCACACATTATTTTAAAAATTAGCTGCAAAATCTATTGTAGAACACACAAATATTATCTGTTCTATGAAGTGCACCAATAACTCCACTTGCCGCTATAAACTTTGATTCAATATTACTTAGCTTAGTGTTCAAACTGTCAGTACAACCTACACTCCTAAGTTTAGAATTACCTCGCATTTAGCTGAAACACGTCGATTTCGAGATATATTAAAGTGAAATAACGTTATCCAATAACAATAATAACATTCAACCGTCTACTGAAGGCTACTGTCATGAGTATAAATGAAAAGTTTATTTCATTGGATATTTGATACTGAAATTTGGCATGATAGCATTTTCAGTTAAATAAGATAAGAAAAAACTAGTTCCGCGCGGTCTCGCTCCCGTAGCATAATGTTATATACTCAGCTTAATATGTTCTTCAGGCATAAGAGAAATACAAGTATTTAAAAGAATTTTTCAAATCGGTCCAGTAGTTTCAGCGCTTATACAATTCAAACTAACGAACAAAAAATCCAATATTTCCTTCCTTATAATATTAGTGTGCCTACCTAGATATCGAATATCGTGACATAAACATTAACCAATTATGGTCAAATAGCTTCTTAAGGGCCTCTTATGCGGGTGCCCTAAGCTTTTGAAGCGCCTCGCTTCCTCACACCTCG
>LQNK01002333.1:113425-125038 GCA_001586405.1 Phoebis sennae | reverse complement strand
CTTATTAAGTATTTATCCTTATCAACTTATATGTATTAATTAAGGCTATTGAAAAAATGTATGAGGGCAGAAGCTGGTGCCTGTCACACAAGCGAGTTCTTCGGAACTCTGCTTAGATCGTGTGCCACTTATCAATATTATTTTGTAAGCCAATGATGTATAATGTTTGTGTTATTTGTTTGATAAGAAATAAATAAATTATTATTATTATTATTATTATTATTCTCGTGTTGAACAGCGGGGAGCCATATTTGTTGCATTATTACAACACAGTTTTGTATGATATAAACTAAAAGTCGATATCGTGGCAGCGTGGTAGATACAAGATGCTACACTGAGTATATTGAAGTAGAAAGTGTGGTGCCAGACTTTGTCCATAGAAATATGGACAAAGTCTCATCCAAAATTATAAGATATAAAGAAAGAAAAACATTTTATTTAACATACAGAACATAACAAAGGGAAAAAATTTAGATAATGTACAGCAGTGTGCATGCCAAATTAGGGCAGCTGCTCAGCAAATCCTGTGCTACAGAGTGACCTCAGGGCTGATTTTCAGTGACCTTTTAGTGTGACTAAGGGACACTAAGGGACCCACTGAAAATAAGCTTATTAGGGGACTGCTAGTAAGAAACGAAAACAATGCTCATGAATTTGACCATCCGGTACTATTTGCTAACCAAATCACATCTAATTCGCCTATTTTCATATCATTAGAATAATTCCTTGAAGATTAGAAGAAGATTATTAGGGATTAAATTTTATTGATTTATTCTCCATGTCTTATTCCTATAATTTTTCAATAACCTTACAAAATGCGAAGCCCTGCGAAGCTTTACAAGGATTCGCGACAACTTTCTAAGATCTTTTCCATACACAGGAACGTAAGTGTCAACATGATGCTATATAAATCTTCTGTTATAGATGCAACGGCCTACGATAAAAACCTACCTATAAATAATGTTTCTTGCTAAGGTATACTATCTCACCTGTCGGACCCTCTTCTTAGAGGCGGACACACGGAAGAGCCCGAGGGTGTGCACGTGGCGGCGCAGGTGCGCGAGGCAGGCGGACACCAGCGCGGGGATCTTCGGCCCGCCCTCGTCCAACCCCGCCCAGCCCCATTCGCCTGAGTCGCACGATTCACTCTGGAAACATGGTTTACATTTATTTGTGTGGGGAATGGGTGATTGGCATAAAATTTACTTAGTGTTTTCTTGTGTTTGTTTTAACGCGAGTACTGTAATAAAAATGACTTATTAAAGGAATTTAAACGCGGTTTATTAAACAGTTATACGTGACAACGCTCGCGAGCTGTTCGAAACGTCGATAATCTTTTGACTTTAGCATACTTTTCTAATAACATAAAATCTGCAAAATGACTAAATTTGCGTAGGAGGAAAGAATCCTCGATTTTGGACCAATTCGCGAGAGGAAGCTAATAATATGTATTTAGTTGGACAGGCTTACAAAAGTAAGTGAAGTATTTCCAAAAACACCGAAATCGTAAGCAGTTATGGAAACGTTTACGGTATTCAATTTGAGTCATCGATTCCACGTCAGCGGAACACTTACACTGATTTGTAGCTAAACAGACGTAAAATTTTATTATCCAGCATAAATCTCCTTCCTGCAGAGGTAAGTGGTATTGCAAGTCGTAAAAAGAGAAAGCGCCCAAAAGTTCAGGGCCATTTTCGGCTAGCAACCGGCTAAGCCTATCGGAGTTTATTTCGGGACACTGGGATGGGCGAGGCGTCATCGTATAAAATTATCGTGGCCTTAATGAAAGTAAAGGCCAGCCAGGTAACCAGATACAAGTGACGTCAGAGTGACGAGGGGCTACGTCAAATTTGACCTATCAAGACTTTTCTAGCGATTGTGTGATGTCTCAATCATTTCACAGGGCTGCGAGTTTCCGAACAGGTGGCGGCCAGTTTATAGCTTTTTATTCACTACCTAGTCAACTTCCGTATTAATGTGAGCATCTAGAGCTCCAGATTCACTGTAAACACACGAAATGTTTAATGTAAACATCTTAGCTATAATCGCTTTGATCAATACAATATTATTTTATTCGCAGACTTTGATGTTTGGGATTTCTCTACTAGCAAATATCATATCATTCTATGGTTTAAGAGCATTTTACACATTTCTTTATAGATAACATTAATCAGCAAGTATTATAAATACGCATTGCGTTTACACGGGTAGACTACGTGACTATGGCCACTGTAGGCTATTTGTTACGTCAGTGATGATCATAAATTAAGCCGATGTGGAGTCTTCCATTTCAAAATAAAATACGATCATTCCAAAAACAAATACCTGTAATCTAGCATCGTTGTACAAAAATTAATAATTAATAACGCAAATTTACTCTCAGTTAAAGATACTATATAGCCGTAATTCCAAGCATCCAACTATCCATGCATATTAAACCCGATGCGAATATAAATCAATTGGCGCCTCTCAATATTTACGAGAATCCCGTTTGTATATCCAACACGACGCGCAGATTCTGCATGCATCCTCCGAGCATAAATCATCAGAACACCCTCTTGTCATTACGTTGATCTATCGACCAGTTATTTGGCTCATGTCATGTAAACGCATAACGCCTACGTTTCGTCTGTGATTTCGTCTGCTCTGTCGAATTAGAATCATGTGTCTTTATGGGTTCTATGAACAATCGCTACAGATGGCATTGCACATTTCGAGGAAAGGTAATCGTCACAACGCTTGACTATGTGGTGTGCACAATTTTGTTCTACATACATTTTAAGAACTTTCTTAACAGATTTGTTAAAAGTGAAACAATTATTATAAAAGGGGATATTTGTTTGTGTCCGTTGTTAAACATTTAACAGTTCTTCATGTAATAATTCGATGTTTTTCTTGTGTTATTTTAAGCAGCTATTGCTCGTGTATTGGCTTTGCTATAACCATCTTAAGATCGCATAATACTTCGTAATCGTTACTTTCTACGTCACATCGTTCTGCGATATGCTCGATTGATTTTCATGTGGTCGTAGTCTTTTGTCTTACTTTTAAGAATGTAAAGATTTGTTACTGAGATGTATTGTTAAACTTGCGTCATTATAAAACAGTACTGTGACACCAAAGGTAACTTATAGCTAAAACATTGCTAATTCAACCATAAATCGAAAATAAAAAAGTAAAATAACAACAAATACGATGAAGAATAGAACACACCTTTTTAGCCCAAAAAAATTTGCCGAATAAAATCTAAACTTAGTGATACATTGTCGCTGTTACCAGCCAATATAGAAAAAAATCCACCACGAATCTACGTAAAAGAATTTTCCAATCCAACATTGTACAATATCTAGTCATAAATCAGCAGGCAGCGAGTAACCGCAAACAAACGCGACATTAACGTGTATACCGGTGTTTACGGCTGTTTCACGGTTTTGTTGAAAATCAAGCCAACTGCCAGACGCGCGCTTTTAACGCTATTATTTAATTTGCTGGAGTAATTTTAGTACAAGGCGAGCTAAAGGTCTTTAATGTAACTAATGATCGCTGAGTTGCTTGTTGTTAATTTCGCGTTGCGATGCATCGTTGTGGGAATGGTGTTTATGACAGCTTAGAATAGAAAATAGTAATTTTACATTTAAGAATGTATAAAAGCAAATATATTTCAATATTATGACTAATATGGCTTTCTTGCTGGTTATCAGCGCTATCTTTGCAATCAAATCTCTTGGTCATCAATCTTGGTAATCATGGGGGCTTTTCAAGACTTCGAAGAAAATGCCTGAGTGCTAAAACTTAATTGTACTTTCAAGCAGTTAGAACATCAAGTTGTTCATAAAAGATTCTGATTGAGGATTCTGATGATCTTGTGCCTGTATCGGCCTGTTATCTATACGGTAGATAATTGGTAAGTTTCATTTTAAGACAAAAGATACACCCGACTTCACACTGGTAACTTATGATCGTCCTCAAAAAAATATCAAAAAAATAAATTTTAATACGTGTCTACATAATGACATGCGATTAGTAAAGCATCTAGCAACAATAGTATTTTCTTGTATTTGTTTTAACGCGAGTACTTTCCATATTAAATAAAATACTTTTTAAAGAATTTTAAGCTCGGTTTATTGTACATTATTTTACATTACTATTAACCAGACGTTTCGGGCACTTTACAGTGAGCGTCGTCACGGGCGATTAATAATAATGAAAATTAATGTATAATAAACCGCGTTTAAAAACCTTTAAAAAGTATTTTACTTAATCTAGCTAGATAGCTAGATAGCTAGTTAGCTAGCTAAACTTTTTCGACTATTGCCATGATGTATCAGTTATTAAGGACATTTCCTTATAAAAAAATCGTGATTTAAACCCGTTTAAAGTTCCACGCGTGTCTCACCTAGTGCATAGTGGACTGCCCCAGGTGCACGCTACGTGTCTTGGCGCGGCCGCCGCAACTATTTCTGTTACAAATCGCCTATGCCAAACGCTATTCCCTATTCGTGATCATTCATTTTTAACTTCCCTTTTTTTACTTTTATTTTATTTTTTATTAATTAATTTTGAATGTGTATATATATTATAGATAAGCTACTTAGATTTTAGGAAACATCCAACGACTTTAAAGTGACTTTAGTTTAATTTGAAGAGACGAAAAATCTTGGACGAAATTTTATTTCGATTATTTTGTTTGATTTTAATTTTTATTGTATTTTGATTTAAATTGAATTTAGTTTTTGATTTTTAATTACTTACTTTTAATTTCAAATTCGTAAATTTTATTTTCATATTTGTCGCTTTTAAAGTTTATTTTTTTTAGGATTTTAAACGCGGTTTATTATACATTATTATTAACCCGACATTTTGAACACTTTACAGCGAGCGTGGTCACATTCGAGTATCAAAATATTTTTATACAATACTAACAGACTTGCGGCCATTTTCAATAATGTATCAATGATAATGGATAGATTGTTACGTCAAATTATATGACAATAGTTAGACAAAAGTCATAGCAAATGTATCCGTCGTTAGGATATTGTAATCAGTAAGTGCAAATTGATAGATTTGTCTGACTTTAGTAAGCAAAACAAGGGATAGATAGAATATTGAAATCGGCCGTTAAAGTAACCTATCGTAGAATGTGAAGTTTTCATTATCTCGACCTTTCAAACGCCGACTTATCACATAAATTCGCACTACTATTAAAACGCAGGTTACCGGTGTTTGTTTATAAATCTCGTAAAGTAATTCTCATCTATTTCTGCTTCCAGAGTGTTCGCTCGTGCGAAATGACGTCATGCCCTGAGATAAGAGCTTACTATAGAAAAGTATTTGACACGTGATTTGGTATGAAGTGGTTAGGGGTGCCATTTGGACTTGAGGTCGAAATCGAAACGTAAGTGAGTCAGTCAATTTTCGAAATTGTACAATAATGGACTCCTATAATCTTCTTAATTGAAAGTCTTCGGTAATCTTTTATCAAATATTTATACATTTATTTATGTTACAGTAGGCAAGAGGAGCATACGGTTCACCTGATGTTAAGTGACTGACCGCGGCCGATGAACATCCGCAACTGTTGCAGTTTCCTTGCCGGCTTGAAGGAAGAGGTGGGGATAAGTAAAGGATTATTGAGAAGTTTAATATATGGGATGGAAAATTGGGAGAGGAGTGGAACTCTATGGGAGAGGAATAGGATGGGAATACGGGTCTTCTGGTCCCCACTCACCGTACGAAACACAATACATAATTGTGTACCTACATAACGCCACGAAATTTGAATATACGTAACCCGAAAAATTCATAATTCGCCATACTTTTTACACACCTCGTATCTGTTGTGGTGTACCTTTGAAATAAAATAACAACTTGTGGAGGATAGTATAAATCCTCCAACGAAATGGAAGGATCTTCGACCAGTCCGAACCACAGGACTGGCCGTTAGGCCCCGAGGATTGATGTTTGGAAGTGGTATATGTACTTAGCGGCGAAAACATTTCAACATCGCGATTTAGGAATTGTGACGTCACCTGACGCCACAAACTTGTTAAACAATACTTACATCGTCTTTCTCGAGCGCGCCGAGAGAGGCGAGCGAAGCGCGCGAGCCGCCGTGCTGCCGCCGCAGCGCCCGCTCGGTCTCCACGCACTGCGACAGCGGGACTCCAAACACGCTGCCTGATGGATCTGTGGTATATAAGACTAATGAAAATTCACTTTAAAATAAGTGTAGGGGTTAGGTTACCTACACAATAAGTAAATGGCAGTGTGTAACTCGCTATCAATATCGCCGGACGTGCACGCCGAGCGTAATAAACATGTACGCATCATAGTGTTTCATTAGTACACTAAACACCTAAATAAGCAAAGACGAGGGGTGAATTTAGAAGTAAAATTATATCCACTAGTCTTGTTACTGAACTATATTTTAAACTAGCAAAGCTCAGCGATTTCACTCGCGTATATATCCCGTTTCTGTAGGATTTTCAGTATAAAAACTTTCCTATGTAACAAAGAATCTCTGTACAAAATTTCATCAAAATTAAATTAACAAAAGTATGAGCTTTGTATATGCAAGGATGCAGTACTGCTAAGATCACATTATAATCTCGTAAAAATTGGTAAATTGATATTAGAACTTCCCTAAAGTCGCTAAAGTCAACCTCGCCCATGTTTATCAAGTAAAATAGTACAAATTGCGCTGTATTTCGCACAAAATATAAAATCTGTATACAAGTTTTATTCTGTCCTACTTCGATTCAGTCACACGCTGTATTACATTCTATATTGATTTAAGATCAAAAGGAAAGACACTCTTTTCCTTATCAACCTCGTTTGCAATGAAGTGATTGAACTTTTTTTTAAACTAATAATCTTATTAGTTGTCGCGCGCGGCTTCGCTCCTTCGGATAATTCGGCCTTAGGATAATTTTATATGCCTATGTACATCAAGGATAATGATGGATATTAATCGTAAAAGAAATTTTCAAATCGGTCCAGAAGTTTCGGTGCCTATACAATGAAACCAACAAAAAATATTATTGTAGACATAGTTTGATTTCACTATGCCAATTTACTTTAACCCCGAATTCAGTGTCTAGGGTCCAATTTAATTGTATTATTTGTAATGTATGATATGAAAATGTCTCTTATAATCCTATTGTTCCACTTTTCATTATAATAGGTACACGAAGTCGGTCAATCTAAAAACGCGGCCATTTCGTATTGTGTAGATTTAGCTCGCTCAGAATAGAGCGGCCTTTCCTGCACTGGTTATGAGTGAAAAATGTATGCGTTAATTATCTGATTCATTGATGGGATTGTAAATTGATGTGCGAAATGTTTTAAACAGAACATAGGATGATAGGCTGATTGTTCCTAAGTGAGTCACTTCAGTTATCATGTTGAGCCTAAAGCTATATTGTTGTATAGACAATTTTAAAGGAAGGTATTGCCTATGCCTTTTATTTACTAGTCGCACCCCGCGGTTTCACGCGCGTATCTTCTGATCCCGTGGCAACTCTGGGATTAAAAGTAGCCTATATGTTACACTGATCCCTTACCTATATGTATAGAAAGATTCATCATAATCGGTTATGCAGTTTTTGCGTGAAAGAGTAACAAACATACATACTGTATACATACACACATACATACATACAGCCTCATAACCTTTTATATTTATAATATTAGTAGGATATGATTACTGAATGTAAAGGTACAGTGGTCTATTAATTATCATAAATTAATGTGCCTCCACATCATTTTCATTACTTATAGTTGTTGATGAAAAAAGTTACACATCTACAAAAGTTAGTCTCCATTCAAATGCATTAACTGACGCCGTAACTTCAAAAATACATGAAATAAAACGCATGTAAGCGCAATTACATACAAATTCTGTGTTAATTACTCCTCCTTCAACATTGTGGTTACCTCCAGAAAGCAATGCCGAGTGATTTTGACAAACATGACCTAAATCTTTGATAAGGGGACTCTGAAACCACTTTCACGATGTATTAAGGAGAATTGGCCGTGATTCAAGTAAACAAGAACGCATAAATTTATATTGATTTAAAAATAAATACTACTACGCCACCGCTAGAAGAATAGTAGTGTTTTAAGCTTAGTTTTGTTTTGACTGAGAATGACCTTACGCGTTCCAATTTTATGTCTAAAATTAAAATCGAAGAATAGTGTTCGTTAGAAGATATAGACCTGATATATTTTAGTAAATTCTAATGACTAGTCTATATTTGTAACAAATGTAATAAAAGGTTAAAATATACATGAAATTAATACACTAATAAGAAAAAAGATAAATAATGAAAACGCTCATAGAAACAACAAAGATAATCCTACAACGATCTTGCATCATCCTAACAGTCTAATAAGGTCCAAATTGCGATAGATCACAGATGCCGGCAAAAAGTTTCGTACAAAGTCCGGCGAATGTTTACACATATAACAATATATCGACACCCGATGACTGACAAAGCTCACATACAAAGTGGAGCTATAAATACTCGGAGTACGCTATGGCGCCTACAACATTATGTGTTTCACCGAATTCCAGGCAACGGAGTCATCGGTGCTTTCGCCAATAGTTTCCTCAATGACATATCTTAGGACTACAGATAATTTGAGAAGGAAGAATTTAATTTGTTAAGTGTAGGAGCCGAGAGTTGCTTCTGCATGAATTGGGCGAAACTTGTACAAGGAAAATCATCACTTCACCACATAAATTCGCACGTAGTATCAGTAATCAATGAATAGTTCGTAAGTGGCTTTGGGGCCTAATTCACAAATGCGAATCCGATCGGAAACTATCGAAAATCGGAACAAGATTCATACAAATTTCGACGGAAACCTCTTCGTTCCGGATTTGTGAATCAGTACCCTGATCTCTTCTACTTTTTTCTCTCTATTCATCCGTCCCTATATCCCCTCTTTTATAGAAATAAATAAATACATATTCTTGGACATTTAACACATCGCTTTTCAATCCCAAACTAAGTAAAGCTTGTGCTATGGAAACTAAACTAATGATATATTTATTCATTTAAGGCATTAGTGTCACTGATGCATTCATCAGTGACACTGATGTAACTGCTGGTATTCATGGGCAGCAGTAGACTCAATATCATGTGTGACGTATGCGTGGCATAAAAATGTTTATACGATTCAATTCTGTAAGAGAAAGTTTTACGCAGCATTTTTAGTACCCCAATATAAAAGATGTGGAAGATTTTTTGGACTCAACGGAAAATTTTGATTATTAAATCCTACAGCGTTTTACGAGCTAGAATTCCGATTAGCGACGTAATTGATACGTGAAATTGTAAAGTCACTGGAAACAATCGTATATCGTTTAAAAGTCAATAAAACTGGAAATGCGCTGGTCTAATGAATACATCATACTGATTTACTGTCGGACGCCTCGTGAATTATATGCGATTTTTATATGCAATTACTCATTGGTCTGCACTATTTCAAATGGGAGCTAAGTGCGTGAGTCGGCTTGCTGGATTGATCCCAGGTGAAATTGGGTTTTTTGGTGAAGACAATAAAAACGAGAGAGTAATAAATTATAAAACTGATAAAATATGTTTATATTATAATGGACAAAACAAATCACTTATCGTTAAATCAATATAAAACAAAACACAATGCATAACAAGAAAAAGCAATTGATATCTACGATACATATCTAAGTGTTTTCCAGGACAAAATAGACAACAATATCGTCTAGTAGTAACAATATTTTGTGATTAAGTATTTAACTGGTAGCAAAAAAGGGGAAGATAGAATATATATTTATAAAAAAACAACAGACATCTACACTAATATTATAAAGAGGAAAACTTTGTTTGTTTGGTTGTAATGAATAGGCTCAAAAACTACTGAAACGATTTTTCAAATTATTTCACCATTCGAAGACTACATTATCCACGACTAACATAGACTATATCTTATAGACTATATAATCATATCACATTATGCTACGCGGATCAGCTAGTTACTTATTTTATTATTCCTTTGAAATTGATGCTTGTCTAATCGTACTAAGTGTTAAGAGCCTACAAATATATAGATTTAGTAGTTCGTCTCGTTCCCATAGGAAGTACAGATTTGCACTGTACACTATTCCATTAAGTGATGGAATTTTCGTCTATTTATAAACAAGTAGTAAAAGTGGGTTACAATCGGAGACAATATTGGCACATCGCGGCGTTACTCATCGGGATCCGTGTCTCGGTACTGATACCTGCTGACAACTGGCCAAAATTATGACATATTATGCTCTTAGCTATTTACTTTGGTATTCATGTCTTGTGCTTGATCGAATATTTGAGTATGATGTTTAATAATCTTATATAATTTTTATTTTTTGTAATAATGTTATTTTTTTTGGTATTAGTTGAACGACGATTAGTTGAAGACGGAGCGTAGAAAACTAACCAAGTAAGTAAATACGATTATGGATTTTTCAAATTTTCTGTCGCCTCTAGCACAGGTCCAAAAACCTAGTTGAGGTGTCCGTTGTGCCAATGTATATTATATGTCCCAAATATGTGTACCAAATAAACGATTTTGATTTGATTTGATTTTGATTTTTCAAATTGCGATTTTAAAATGCGGCGTGAAACTTCCTTTCACAGAATATGAATGATAATGATATGGAGCGGCTGCAGATCCTGAACACCAGCAACATCAAATTTATAACCTTGAATAAGGATTAAAACAATTTAAAAAAATGCAAGTATTTGATAAGAAACAGCCACGTAACACTCACACAAAATGTTAAGCCATTACTTCCTTAGTCTTACTAATATACTAATAATAATTCTACTAGAGGATGTATGTTTGTTACTCTTTTACAATATATGTAAGGGTTCAGACTAACACACGGGCTACTTTTAATCCCAGAGTTGCTACGGGATCAGAAATTACGCGGGTGAACGAGGCGCGGCTATTAGTAAAACATGCTTACCTTTCTCCTTGTCAACATCTTTCCGACTCTGATCAAAGAAGCCGGTGGTGAGCGCCTTGCGTTTGAGAAGGTACGCCCGTCGCTTTGGCTTCGTCGCTACCGACGCTGCATTATCTGTTAAAATTAAATAAGCTTACATAAGATTCAACAAAAACAAAAAAGAAACATGTTTGAAAACAACAAAGTGGAGCATGCGGTTCACCTGATGTTAAGTGACTGACCGCATCTCATGAACATCTGCAATAGCAAAGTGTCGAGGATGCCTTGACGGCTAGACGGAAGGGGAGGAGATAAGGAGAGGATGATAGGAAATTGGTTTTTTAGGGCAACGCACCTGGCAATATTAAAAACTCGTCAAATCGTCTGGCTTTTTTCCTATTTAATATATTATTTATAAAGCAATATTTTTTCAGGGTATTTAGATTTAGGCCCACTCACCAGCCACGTCTGCAGTTCCATGTCGGGGTATAATAGGAGATCACAAGCCAGGTCTGTAGTTCCATGTCGGGGTACAATCGGGTTATTAGAGTAAAGGAATAGAGGGTGCACCTGTGTTCGCGCGTACTTCCTGATATATTTCCTGAGTAGCTGGCTAGTCTCAGTAGATTGGCCACCATGGC
>LQNK01002333.1:88676-111194 GCA_001586405.1 Phoebis sennae | reverse complement strand
TCGTGAACACCAGAAACATCAAATTTAAAACCTTGAATAGGGATTAAAACAATTTAAATGTAAGTATTTGACAAGAAATAGCCACATTACTCCCACAAAATGTTAAGCCATTACTTCCTTAGTCTTACTAATATACTAATAATAATTCTACTAGAGAGATGTATGTTTGTTACTCTTTCATAATATATTTCCCAACAGATACGGATATATTTCCTCATTACTCCCACAAAATGTTAAGCCATTACTTCCTTAGTCTTACTAATATACTATTAATAATTCTACTAGAGGATGTATGTTTGTTACTCCTTCACAATATATTTCCAAACGGATACGACTTGGGCACCTTCAAGAAACGAGCGTACACCTATCTGAAAGGCCGGCATCGCACCCACGAGTTTTCCTAACTTGTTACTTTTTAATCTCAAAGATGCTACGGGATCAGAAATTGCGCGGGTGAACGAGCTATTAGTCAAATATGCATACCTTTCTCCTTATCAACATCTTTCCGACTCTGGTCAAAGAAGCCGGTGGTGAGCGCCTTGCGTTTGAGAAGGTACGCCCGTCGCTTTGGCTTCGTCGCTACCGACGCTGCATTATCTGTTAAATGAAATAAATAAGCTTACATAAGACTCCACAAAAACAAAAAAGAAACATGGTTAAATACAACAAAGTGGAGCATGCGGTTCACCTGATGTTAAGTGACTGACCGCAGCCCATGAACATCTGCAATAGCAAAGTGTCGAAGATGCCTTGCCGGTTGAAGGGCAGGAGATAATTGGAGGAATTGGTTTTTTTAGGGGCAACGCATCTGGGTATATTAAAACCCCAACTACATCGTCTGGCTTTTTTTTCTATTCAATATACTTTTTATTAAAAAAAATATGTTTTTGGGGTTTATTTAGATTTAGACATGCTCGCCAGCCAGGTCTGTATTTCCATGTTGGGATATAATCGGGTTATTAGAGTAAAAGAATAGAGAGTGCACTATGTTCGCGTGTACACTTTTGCACTATAATGTCTCCTGAGCAGCTGGCTAGTCTCAGTAGATTGGCCACCATGGCCGAAATCGATCAGGGGAGCTATTATTATTATTAGGAGGAGGATAACAGGAGAGGCATCGTACAAGTTTTCAGCTTGCCTCAAACACCTACTCAAAAATGTCTTAGGCGATAATCATCAAGGCGTTTTAGCGTTCCTATTTACTTGCCTCATGTAAAATCTTTAACCTCAGTGTGTAATTGCAAACGCGTACCGTATTTATTGCTCTCCACCGAAGCGTCTGTTAAATTACCTTCCGCATTTATAAAACAAATTCCACGTAAATATAGACCACTATTTATACCCTCAGGTGTACGTCATTGTTTACAAGCGACGCATTCGCTTCGGCTTCATAAAAAATGTTTTCATAAAAATATCTTGTCATAAAATGATGGACGGATATTCAAAACAAGTATCGTGTAGCCACTTCAAGGTGTTTGTGATGTTTATGTCGTTTGTGAATTATTTTAAATGTGCGATCGGAGCCCGGGATTTGCCTGTTGTCAATAAAAAATGTATAGGAAAATCAAACATAACAATTTTCTTTACAACTCCTTAAAAATATTTCTTTACCAAGTTCATATCTATGTATAAGACAAATTGATTATTTTAAAATCGGGTGTTAGACTTTTTTATTATCTAATTATTACACATTTTATAAGTCTCTAAAATCTATTTATAATAAAGTTGAAAAAGTACAAAAAAACATAAGTTTATAAGGGGAATTAGCACTGGGATTTAAGAGATTGTGATGCTTTTTTCGTTTAGATAACAATCTAAATAATTTCTTCATTTGTTTTTAAAAATACAAGTTTAATTTTAATTAATTGAAACCGCTCGGGTACAACGGTATTTGAAAAACTGCACGTGTAGGCCCACGCTTCAGCGTATTTTTAGATAACATTATAACCAAGAATGCTGAGTATTTATTAATACTTGCAATGACAACGTACACTAATTATATAGTTTATAATTTTATGATGAAAATATGTAAATTTCAGTCGAAATCAATGCGTCATATAATATACCACTTGCCAGTCTAAAAATCTGTGTTTTGATATGTAATAATCACAGAAGTTTATGATGAAATATTGACCCAATTTTTTGTTTATTTAATCTTTAGTATAAATTTATGAAAACGAATTCGTTGAAAGTCATTCTCTGCAAATAAGTATGTAGTACAATATACATTTTAATTTATTTTTATTCATCAATTTTTGTAAAAATGTGCAGAATAGAGGATTTACGTTCCTCTCTGTTCAGCTATTGAACAGTGCACTTTAATAGTTAACAATTTGTATTTCAAAAGAAAAATACGTCACACATAAAAATGACGTAGGCTTTTAGAAATTGCATATCACAGAGGTATTAAAGCATACGTTTTTCCCCATAAATTACAAAAACATGCTATGAAGATACTTAAAATGTTATAAAAGACACCGACTGAAGCGTCCGGATTAGACAAAATTTTATCGCCTTTTAATTTCTTAGGAAGATTTATGAAGTGATAGAACGCTATGACATCAGAATTATAAGATTTCACAAACTTTTCCTCCTTCTAATTTTAAGCGATTGTACGTTTTTATGACATGACAACTCACGTCATTAGGCTGAAATAAAAGGAGCTTATGAAGGGAATAATCTTGCTAAATAATCTCAATAATTTCTTGTGATTTTTCATTTTAATGTTAAAGGGAAGTTCAAAATTGTTAGATTCCGAAAATGGTATTGGATAGAAAAAATTTAACAATAAGTTAATTTTCAGATTAAAAAATTGTTTAGATTATAATTTATAATCAGTAGTAGTATATTAAGTAATTTTACTCACTTCACTTGTAAGTAATTCACTTATTTATGCATGTTGTGTTTACCTATAAGTGTTCGTTGCATTTTAATGTTACATGAATAGTTACCTATTTATATGGAATTATATTAATCATACACATGTAAATTATGGAAACGAATGTTGGTGAACCTTAAATAAATAAAAATTACCTCCCTGACCCAAAGATTGAATCCCAAAAAAAATTAAATTTAATAGCGGTGGACATTTTGAGATAAAGCAGGCAAGACTGGGATGCCAGGCTAAATTTAACGCGCGAAATTCGCATACATTACATTTCTAAAATATGGACGAAATCGAAATAAGATTTAATTTGGGTTAAAAATGGCCTCCATTTCAATACTATTAATCGTAATAAATTAATTAGTAGCATGGTGGACATGTCGAGATAATGCGGGCATGCCAGGGATGCCAGCCTATATTTATAGTTTATTGTTAATAATATACACATCATGTGACGTAACTTACTTATATATATTATATTATTTATAAATATTTTTTTTATTTATTTGTGATCTTCGTTGCTGCCGTCAGTGTGTCAGTAGTGGTGTCCACTGAAAATCTGCATTGAGTCTATACATTGAGTGGAGACCCAGTTGGGGCACTCATTTATTTACTTAAGTATCTTGTTTAAATGTATGTTTGTAACTGTATGTATAATGTTGTGTGTCCCAATAAATGATTTTCTATTTCTATTTTCTATTTCTAAATTTAACGCGCGACATTCGCATACATTATATTTCTAAAATAAAGAAGCTTTTAAATCAGGTTAAAAATTACTTCCCTTCCCTCAATAGTTTTAATCGTAATAAATTAATTAGTAGCACGGTGGACATGAGATAATGCAGGCGTGCCGGGGATGCCAGCCTATATTTAGCCGCATATCGCGCGAAATTCCACAGTAAGCTGATATAGCTGGGTGCATTGTATCTAAAATTATTTATCGTGCATTCGAAGTGAGGCATTTGAATTGCATAGTTTGGTATGTGATACCCTATATCTAAAATTGTTTGTACTGTGATAGGTGGACCTTAATCGGCCTGATGTAAATTTGGTGATTAGCAACTAGAGGTCAACATATGATGATTCTCAACTAATACTGTGTAGTAAGCCTATAGTTCAAAAGGTTTAGTAATGTGAAAAAATTAAAAAACAAATTTTGTATCTACACTAATATTTTAAAGAGGAAAACTTTGTTTGTTTGTAATGAGTAGGCTCAAAAACTACTGGACCGATTTTAAAAATTCTTTCACCATTCGAAAGCTACATTATTCATGAGTAACAAAGGCAATAATATAGGTGTAATTACATGCTACGGGAGCGAAGCCGCGCCGAACAGCTAGTATTAAATTTACTAACGGACAAATTAATGACGTTCTTCAAAACTTAAAATTTAACTGTCTGTTAACAAAATAAATTTCTTGTTATCCCCATAAATCAGTTGGATGCTCATTCTGGACCACTAATGATGAAGAAAACAACAACCTAATGGAGCATATCCATTAGAAGAAATATGCAAATGATTTAAAGCGATCGTAATTTGAAAGGAATTTTGTTTTCTCTTCAGTTTCTTCTGAAGAAATGCTTATATAATATCTTGGTATTACTTTTGAAATTTCGTCATCAAAGTTTGAAGGTCGATCATTGACACCACGATCTATCTTAGATTCAATTATTATAATGAAATTAGAAATACACCGCACTGCTCGATCGAGTGAATCATTTTATTTTTGTGAAAAAATAGAAAATCTTAGCGCAGTAAACTGCTAATAATAAATCTTGGTGTAATGTATCAAACCTAGGAAGAAATGATTTGTTTAATAGTAAAAACTTCAAAACTTGGAAGATACCGAAATTACTGGCAGACTTATATTGCGATTTATTTAATCCCCTATTGATATTGAGTGATGATTGATACAAATGAAACACCGTCATTTTGTTTCCCCACAAATAATGAAGTTAATGTTTCAACGTTGATTGACATTTGTTATGCTGTGTTGCCAACACGCTAAAACACTAATTCACCCGATTATTATGTACACAGATTTCACATTCCTTGCAAATTCTGTCTGGTCCGCTTTGTTTATTCGCCAGAAAAATATCCCGATTTATCACAGACATAACTGTTGAGTCTGTCGCTTTTAATTGTTTGATGCCAGTTCCGATTGAACTAAAGGCAAATAAACTGTATGGTTTAATGTCCATCGTCACTTTTAATGTTTACTTAGAAAGACTTTTTATCAACGAGAAATAACTTAAATTTATTAAAATGAAACATTTAAAAAAATGCCATTTCATTATTACTCATTCAATACATTTTTAACAATCTAGTGTATATTTTTGTCATCTCAAAAAACTAAAAACTTGTTTAATAAATTAAAAATAAATGTAAACACTTTAAAATGGAAGTCCCCATCGTTTGCCAACTGTTTGAAAACCGAATTATCCACCTACATTTAGATTCTCAATCAGAAATAATCTCATAAGAAACTCATCAAAACGAATCACGTGATAGGAACGGTGTTGCCAACTATAAAATTTATTTAATCCGGGAAACTAAATACGTAACTTGTAAATTAATAGGTACATCGTTGATTGATTATAGTACTTTGGGGTGAAACAAGCTTGGACGGCGTGGGTTTTGAATTTTAACTAATGATTATTTAAATGCGGAGACAACACGGTTTTAAACAATATGATGTATTATTTTAAGCCAATCTATGGGTTGTAATATTTCTTATCCTATATAAAAAAAATAAAAGGAACAACAACGAATACGGAAATATAATAAATAAACCATATGTGGTAAAATATACTTTCTGTTTAATTCAAATTTGAATTAGTTTGTACTTGAGAACTTGAGAAACACCTTTCATTTAGTTATGACGTTCTAATGCTTTTGGGTGCAATCTCTGATTAAGTATTTTCTTAATCCAAAAGTAAAATTGTCTTGCTCTTTAATGCATCACGCTTCTATTCTGCACAAATATATTTTTTAATTATTTTTCTTCTCGAATTCAAATCATTACTGTATTCATTATTAAATTAAATACAATTTTATTCAAATATTGGAATTGTGTTTGTGTCTTTGATCATATTTTACCAAACTGCACCATCGGACGTGCATTAAAGTACCACACCACACATAGACATAATAGAAATTGAATTAATATTTTCTTTAATTATGAATTTCCTTCTTAATATTAATTTGATTTAAACATGTTTTCTAAATATGTCGATAGTTCAATTCATTTCTACAATATTTAAATGTCTGAATATATTTTCGTTCAACAAATTGCAGTGTCTGATATCACTCCGTCCCTTAGTACTTATTCGTTAATTGAATTTACATAATATTAACTATGTTATTATAATTTTTTTTTATTATTTTTCAAAGAGATTTAAAAAATCTTTTTAGTACAAATCACATATGTTTCAATCTATTTTCCTTCACATTTCGTCTGACGTAACAGCGCGTCATTCCCATAGTATTGATTATTTAATTGAATTTGAAAAATATTTTCTTAATAACTGACATTTTTTGTAACCAAATATTTCTTAATTATCTCGCCAAATATTACTAAAACATTTTTGTCCAAGTCAAATATATTTTTCACCAAATTGCAGTGTCTGACGTCACCGCGCGTCACTCGTAGTATTTATTTAAAGTCCTCTCGCAAATAGCTCGTGTCTCGCACGTCAAGTTATTTACGGCTCTAGTAGGTCACCTGAGGTAGCGTGGCTTAGCTTCGTACTTATGTGGTACTCTGATATGAAAAAATGGAAACTCAATGGAACCTCAGGATATCTTTACTTTAATAATTAAATGTATGGTATATAAGTCAATATAAACCATGTTTTCGACTTGAGTCTTTACTCTTGTGTATTGCTTTTGAACAGTTTTATGTCTAAACGAAATATAAAATTAAATTAAACAACGAAATAATCGCAGAGAAATTGATCAAAATTAGTAAATATTATAATATATAATATACGAAGCGATCAAATATATTGTAACATGATTCTGATGATTAATTTATGTGAAAATTTATTTTTAGAACGAGACGCTTATCTCTTAAATTGTTGATTATAAAGGGAGCGAAAAACAAATTGCAATACTTAAGACTAGTTGAGCTCGACGGTTTAAGCCGTATATATATATACCCTGGGGCCCAAGTGTGCTAATTTAAAAATGCCAAAATCTCTCGTCTCAATTGGATCGTCTTGGCGTAATTTGACAGATTTGGTATTCTGTTAACTATTTATGGCCAATGACATATCGCTGACATACGATCGAAATACCATTCGATTGCCGTTGGACAATTTGGCATTCTTCTACTGCTCTGTAGGATTTTCCGGATAAAAACTATTCTGTATCATTCCTGAGGTTTCAAAGAATTTCTGTACCAAATTTAACCCAAATCGGTCCTGTAGTTACGGCGTCTATTCAATACAAACAAGCAAATCTTTCCTCTTTATAATATTAGTATAGGCATTAGTATAGATAACAAGCAGCTTGTGTTGCTTAATTTTTCATCAAAATTTAATCTTAAATAAAATACTTTTTAAAGGATTTTAAACGCGGTTTATTATACATTATTTTACATTATTATTTAACCCGACGTTTCGAGCACTTTACAGCGAGCGTGGTCACGGGAGACTGTCAGTCTCCCGTGTATTTAAAATGGAAAGTACTCGCGTTAAAACAAACACAAGATTTTACTAAAATCTAAAATCTTTGAAAACTGAAAAAGATTCGGCAAAATTGAAATCAATACTTAAAATATAATATATAAAATAATGTATATAAAACATAAAATTATGTAGATTTTGCTTTGTATATACAATAAAGTATAATAAAGGTACAGAACCTGAGGTCAGAGGCAGCTAAACTAGCTAAATCGTGAGATATTTCGGGAGCGGCGTAGCTCTTAACCGCGCTATAAATGAAATGGATAAGTACCCCGGCTATTAATGTATCGCTGAGGAGTAATTCTTGCTTCATGTTACTGATTTTGTTGAAGGTTTTTGTTTATTAGTATGTAAACAATAATTTGAAGTTTATTTCTTATCGACTCTTTGACTGTGACGACCATTTTACTAAAAATAATTAGGTATACTTTTATATTTATTTTTTAGTGATTTAAATAATCTTGTCTTGTCTTAGAAGACCACAAAAATGATAACATTTCCAGAACGCCTTAGAAGTCACCTTATTATCCAGTGCTGACCACCTTATCAACATTGACTATGTTCTGAAAATTTGATGATGAAATGATGGTGATGAAAATCCAAATGGAAATTTGTTTCAAGTTGTAAATTTTTAATGCACTTAATAAATCTTTACTTTAATAAAAATAAATTATTGACAATTTTAACTAATCTTAGTTTTAATTCTAGTAATCTTAGTTTAAAACTTAACTAATCTTAGTTTTAATTCTCAATTTCTCCAACTATCATAAAATGTTCAACTCTCCAATATTGATCAGTTTAAGCCCTTTCCTTTTCTAACCTTGGTGTTGGTAACCTGCCAGTTATAATACTCAGTTAACATAATTATTTTCTTTTAATCATCTACCGGTACATGCATTTTTTTCCAGAATTTCATGTAGTTCACCTAAACAACTATTTCGTTCTTAATTTTCGTTTTCTCGTAAAATCGAACATTTTAAAAATCAGTTTAATTAAATTAATATTTTTTTATTGCTTCATTTTCACATTTTACATGTATGTCGTTTTTCCCTGGTTAAATAGAGAATTTTATATTATATTCTATACGTTATATCAGTCTCCTTAGTGTAAATTTGAATGCAATACATTAATGTAAAACGTAAACGATGTTATTTTGTACCAATAAAAAATATTTATTTAATTATTATACATTTTTACTTTCCAGAATTTATTTAGTTACTGTACCATTCAACTAATTCGTTGTAAAAGTCTTGTATTAATCAGTCTAAGCCCTTTCCCTCATCATCAGATAATCTTCGTTGGTAACCTGCCAGTCAGTACTGGTTAACGTTAGATTTATATACATTTAATCATTTACCGATACATGCATTTTCCAGAATTTCATCTAGTTCAACTAAACAACTATTTCGTTGTAATTTGTCACCTTTTCGTAAACTCGAACACTAAAGTACTTATATGAATAAATCAGTTTAATTAAATCAAAAGAACTAATTTTAACTGGATAATTAAAATGTGTGAATTATATCGCTTTGTCCCAGATATGTAATATTGTTATATAGTTTAAAGAATTTATTTAGTTACTCTAAGATTTAACTAATTCATTTTAAAGTTTTCTCTAAAATTCTTGAATTAATCAGTGTAAGCCCTTTCCCTCAACATCAGATAATCTTCGTTGGTAACCTGCCAGTCAGTACTGGTTAACGTTAGATTTATGTCCATTTAATCATTGACCGTCACCTGTGTTCGCACCTCGTTTGTGTCGCACTTTCCCTGTATTTTAATAGGAAAATTTCCGCTTCTTATATTTTTTACGAGGTAGCGATGATGTTTTAATTTGTGATTTTTATTTTTAAGATCTTGGATTCAGAATGGTCGAGATTAAATATAATATTATTATTAAATATGTACTAGTTAACTTTTATTGCCAATCTGTAACTTCACATTATATATTATTTTATACATTTAGTTACAGAAGAGATAGATTCACTGTTCAATCTTGCTTCTCTTACCACTATTAATAATTATGTATACTTAGGGTATGCCGTAATAAAATTTTGCTTTGTTCTATCAATATTGTAATTTACAAATTCAAATCATTTCCGTAACATATAAAGCCTTGAATTTATTTTTACTTAATTTATCTTAAAATCTCAAACGCTAACATTATGTAGGTCACAGATTACAGAATAAAGGCAGATGGAGGATTCCGAAGACTCGAGTCGACTCTAACTACTCGTACGTACACGTGCATCTGAGTGAAATATGAAAATTACGAAGCCCTTGTGACGTGTTGTGTTAAACTAGACCAGTGATTCCCAAAGCGGTCTATATCGACCCCTAGGGGTCTATGACAACCTGCAAGGGGTCTACGTCAGCGAAAAAAATTAATTAACATGTGTTTTTACTTTAAGTTTTTAACATTAAACTTCACTACAGTTAAAAAATTTACAGGAAATCAGTAAATAGGGGGTCTACCCAACACGGAAAAACATGGCAAGGGGTCTACGACACAAGAAAGTTTGGAGAACTCAAACGAACATTTTTGTATTTGCTTTTGAAATTTGTATTTGCTTGACGTCACTCGAGTTTTTAAACACTCCATCTGCCTATGTAGGTAATTTCTCTATACTCTCATTGTAATCATCGTGCATGAACTAACGAACTCACCTTCAGGTATCTTAATAGTGGTCCCAAGGTTAAGCTGCTGCAGCCGCGCGAGGGCGGCCTGCTGCAGCGCGCGCCGCTCCACCTCGCTCAGCGTCAGCAGAGATGTGTCTGACAGCCGCACGCAGCGCCCCGAGCCGTCTGCCCAGCAACAGCTGCCCTGCACAACGCGTCACGTCATCACACTGATTTTACGAAATTTGGGAGTTGATAGTGAAAATAAAAAGTCTTGAGGAATAATTTTGATGACTTTGTAGGTAATTGCTAACGTAGGATTTTCGGTCGCGTCGCCCTGTATTGTATTTTTTAATAATTTTAAGGAACATTTCATTGGGTTGAAACTTTGGTTCATCTCTCTACGGTACGAATCAAAATAAATAATTAAACAATTCATATACTTTTGTGCTTCATCAAAAATCACATAGAATCAGACATAATAATTACTTAATTACACACGAGTAGCAATGTGGTTAATAAGTTAGTTAGTCCTAAGTACCTAAGTTAGTCGCAGCGCTGATTTTCAGCAGATCCCAAAGGCATAGTGACGATTGGAGAAATCAGAAAAAGACTTACATACTCTATTAAACAATTATTTTATTAAAATTTCGCGGTATACGGTTTTAACAATAAGGGTATAAATGTCCCCACAAACGGTGAAACTATAGTTATAAATAAACATTCCAAGATTGCAGTTATCAATGTTATGTATTTAATCCCAGACAGGATATCACCCACGGGGACATAGCGCACGAGATCAAAGATACAGCATATTAATAAACTCGTAAAGATGTTACGGAGCCCGTAGTTTCTGTCGTGCGAACATCATTGCATATTATATGACGTCACAATCGTAATTTTATAGACTGGTGCCTTTTTCAGCAGTTATGTCATATCAGTGTAATGACGTCCAAATCATCACTAGCTTTAGGATTATCAATGAATGTATGAAGATTCTTTATAATACACACCATAGGATTATTGATTTTTTTTTTCGGTGAACACTAATAATGGATCTATTTGTTTCATGATGCAGCAAATAAAGGAGAGTATGGACTATGTTAATCGCTTTGAAAGGGTCTCTTAAAATACCAAGAACATTAGAAGTGTAAAGAATGGAAAATTCGAGACGAACGTGCTCTCTGAAAAAAGGGTAATCTGAAACCAATGAATTAAGAATTATAACTCGTATGGATTAAGAAGATGGGTGTGGCTTGTTAGTTTGGTTAAATTCATCTTTCGGTTGCTTGAAACGAAAATATACCGGAACTGCAAATGTCATCTGGTTAAGGGTAGTATTAAGTCTGTAAGGGAAACTCCAATCTCCAAACTCCAAAACCGAGGGACTTTTACTGAACATAAAATATATTTTTCTGAATCGTCGTAATTTCCTGTATCTATAGATACCACATTTTCCGCTCTTTAAGCTGACGTTGAACTTCAATAATATGAAACATCAAACTTTGAAACTTTCTTATTGTCTTATATGTAACTAGCTGTTACGCTTGATTCTCTTTCTCCCGACATAATATAATGCATATAACCTTCCTCGAGATTAATCATTTTTCTATTAGTCTGACTATTTTTGTATGACCTATTAAGAAATATAAAATTACAATACGTGGAATCCCCAAAGGAGCATAAAAGAGGATTCTTTGTGCGAAAAAACTCGTTTGTTATTCCACAAAGAATCCACCGTTCCCAATAAATTGAAAAACGGCTAATTTTATTCGTTCTTTGTCTCATAGAATTGGTCCACGCGCTTACATAATCCGTATTAATAGAAATATTATATCTGTGACATTGTGCAGTGAACGGTGGGTGAGTCAGGGTGAATGTGTGCCTGTAGGCGCTCCCACGGTTATATTTTATGTGATAATAAACAATTAGATGTGCTGATTGACTGATTCATAGCGTAGCGGAAGGTACTAAGATATATAAGAATTTAAAATTAATAAAAATGTGTTGTAAATTTTAACGGATTTTAAAGATTATTTAAGCGATTAAATCCGTTAAAAGGCATTTCTATAGAATAAATATAGTCTATGTCACACTTGTGGATAATGTAGCATTCGAATGGTGAAAGAATTGTTTAAATCGGTCCAGTAGTTTTTGGGCCCTTTTCATTACAAACAAAAAAAAAGTTTTCCTCTTTTTAATATTACACTGTTGATATAAAATTAATAAAAATTCCTTTTAAGTTTTAACGGATTTTTAACATTATTTGCGCGTTTAAATCCGTAAAAAGGCATTTTTATTCAATATCGAAAAACAATGCTGGAATATGATGTTTCGAAAAAGGCTAATCTTTTGAGAAAGGCTTCTCTCATTTCTACATATAACCATACGGATGGAATAGCAACAATTTTTAGTATGACAATTAATTTATGACTATTAGTAATATAAATAAGTACACTTGTGAATATGGTTAAAGATCGGTAAAGATTACTATTGTTCGACACGTCATTAGCTAGCAATAAAAGTGGACGACAAACCGTGACGTTACACGACACGTCATCTCGTCGTATATAATGGAGATTTAGCGTTTACATGTCAACACTAGAGCATGACTTTTATGACTATTTCGTTCCTTGTTCATAATTTACAATAATTGTTTTTAAATCTCGTGTTTCGTATGATTTTTTAATAATATGTTTTTAGGAGGTGTGTCATTACGGTCATAATGCATAACATAATGTGAAGGAGATTACAGTTAATATTATTAAAGTCAGTCAAATAATTAGTAAAAGTTTAGCATTTATAAGATTTCACATTAAATGTCATAAAATACTAAATAACTTGCTACCCACAACACAGAGTGTTCTAGTGTGGAGGCAAGCGATTAAGTGTGAAATGTAATATTTAAATTGGAAATAAATACATCATTATTATTATTATTTTAAGCAGCTACTTTACTTAACTGGGATATTATTATATTTTCTTTGTATATGTAATTATTATTAAGTTAAATATACTGGACAGTCTGTGACGTCACACGGCACGTCATATCGTCGTATAATGGAGATGTAGAGACATGTCAACACTGGCTCATGACTTTTATGACTATTTCGTTCCGTGTTCATAATTTATAACTATTGTTTTTGAAAACTTGTGTTTTGTCGAGTTTTTTCTGAGAAATTTTATTTAAAGGTATGTTGTTGGAGGTGTGGCAGATTTTTGTTTGAAAGAAAAGAGAAAACAGAAAGTATTTCCAGTCAACATAAAATTTATTTGTTTTCAAATACTATAATTATTTTTCACTATCATCATAAACGTTAATAATAACTCTAAGTATTAATGAATCAGGAAAAAGATGAAAAAAATGCTTTGTAACTTGGTTTTTTAGAAATGTCTGGATCAACAATAAATCCATAACACCAAAAAGCTTTACAAATATTCTATAGTAGAATTCTCATGTGGTTTGTTTATTTTTTGTAAAAGCCTTTAATTATCTTTATCAGAGTTTCGAAGACGTATGCGGATACGAACTTTAAACAACTGATTCCAAGTTTGGATGTTTACGCCTCAATCACGCCGCTACTACTGAACGGCTATTGGTCACATTTATTTATCGTCGATGACAGATGGGCTATTGATTGTGTTATAGCAGGCAAGCGGGGCACGCGGTTCACCTGATGGTAAGTGACTGACCGCAGCCCATGAACATCTACAACATCAAAGTGTCGCAGATGCCTCGTCAGCTTGAAGGGGAGGGAGTAACGATAGGATTAGATTATTAGATGGATCAGGGTATCGCATACCTTTTATTGATATAGACACCCTAGTAGCTATTTTTTTTTTTTTTTTTTTATTAATGGGGCAAAATATTTTGTCTTGTAATGATTAAAAACCATGATATCTATAACATTTCATAATATTATGAGTAATATGAAATAATATGACAAACAAATGACTGGCGACAAATGTGTCAATAGTAAGAGGTAAGCGGGCAGACAGCTATCATAATATTTTGTTGAGAGATTTATATGTAGTAAGACATACGCTTAGAGCGGGTTGATGAACGATTATTTATTAGTTGTGGATATTATGTACAAATATCGACAAATGTGTCAATAGTAAGAGGAAATCGGGGAAACAGCTATCATAATTGCGAGAGATAATTGGGAGCATTGGTGTTAGAGCGGGTAACTGAGTGATTATAAAAGTGATAAATAATAGGTTCCCAAACAGATGCGTTTGGGGACAAATATTATGTTGATAGTAAGTTGAAAACGGGGAGACAACTATCATAATATTTTATCGAGAGTTTTATAGTAAGTCATACGCTTGAGGCGACTTTAGGGCGCTTATAATTAAATTGGTTACTATCACGTCATTTAATATACAAAAGTATGCATTTATAAATCCTATATACATAATTATGAATATATATTGACATATTTTTTAATAACATTTGAATGTCAAAAGGCATAACAAAGGCTTTTCGTCAAAAGTATGTGCAAATAGATAGATTTGCCTGACTTTAGTAAGCAAGACAAGGGATAGATAGAATATTGAAAACGGCGCGGCCGTAAGAAGACCAATCGCCTGTCACTTGCTCCACACCCCCGGAACGTATGGAGATCGTTACAGCACGATTTACGAGCGCCAGAAATTATTCGCCAATTTTCACTAAACTAATGCGGTATGTGGCTAGCAGGTTTAGTGCTTCGTGGCTTTTTGATAGGCGAGATAATTAGTTTAGGAGTAGGATGGGAATATTTGCCACTGATAATTTACGTCCAAATACAAAGTTATCTCTTTTACTCTAATAGTAATAAAGGGAGAACATATTATATTTAAGTAAAAAAGTCACTGAAAGTTAAGCATCGATGAATGAATGAATAAATTTTTATTTCACAAAGAAAGGATACATCAAGCAATAGATTTGGATACTTAGGTCACGGTTTATTGCCACCCTATACGGTTTCAACAGTTCTTTGCCTCAAACCTGTGATACCCCCGGTGTTTCAGGTGTTCATGGGCGGCGGTGATCACTTAACATCAGGTGACCCACTTGCTCCTTTGCCTGCTCTGCCATAAAAAAAAAAAAAAAAAACCATTGACGTAGAATCAACATGCCTTCTGAGTGTCTGAGTCACTTTAACGGTAATTTATATATTCAATAGTGCTAAACGGTAACTGTAACGTGCGTTTCTGCGCAACGCATCATTATCAAGTTTCATCTGAAATGTCTGACACTTTAATGAATCCATAACTTGTATATGATTATATCTTGCTATTGTTAAACGATACCAATAAGATTTTGGAAACATATTAAATAAAATTATGAATATACCTACACTACATCATTTCGTAACATCAATCATGGAATAGCGTTTTAAAAAATAGTTTTTCTAAATGCATAGCACTTGTGAGTAATCTATAAGAATGTGTAATGCATTGAGTATTTTCAATCTAATATTTGCATTGGCGCAGTGTGGTGTGGATCTTCGATGCTTTGAAATGATTCATTCTTTATTTACTAACTCATTTTTTGCAATTTCAATAACGATAACGTTGTTTTGTACACAACTGTAAAGTTCGAATTTCAAAGGCAAAGAAAGCATTTTGCTTGTTATTAAAGACAATTTCGTCCATGAAATTATTATAATAGATATAGAGTAATTGTGAAAAAGAGAAAATAATAATAAAAGAAGAAATTATAATGAAAAACAAATCACAACTGCATTTGGGGGTAAAGTAGCTTGTTCTACGCGCCTACGCAGTAGTGAAGCCTACGCCGCGTAGCAACGTAACTTCGCAAGCTTTACGTAGAGGTTTACGAAATGATTTGTTCAATATAGTTTAAATGACACAGTTTATATGAATGTGAAGATAGAAGAATAGGGGGGCATCTAGAGCCCCACAATTAAATCAGATTGTATACCTGAAATTAAATATGTTTACATTACAATCTAACCGTTGAAAAGGTAATTGCTAGGTATCTATTAAAATTTTGCAGGCTTACTAATGGGGCAGCCTACTATAGGCAGTATTTCAATATCCAATATTTTGTCTTAAAGTTGTGTACAGAATACAAATGAATGATTGATAAACAGATTACATCCATGCAAAGTCAGGGCAGACAACTACTTAAATAAAAAGCTCATATTGTTTTATAATCAAATAAAAGCTTTAAAATATCAAAAGTAAGTGCTAACTGACATTGTCAACTGCGTAATTATATTAAATTCAGATGTAAATAGCTGATTCGGGGCGCCAGCCCTGACTCACGTACACACAACGTGCATAAAAATGTTTTTTGATATGTAACGACTGGTTGATTGTGACGTGTATTACCTATTTATTTTCCGTCTGTGACCCTTTTACGCTCTTATATTTCAACTATATTGATAACAGAGTTGTTGTCATCCTTACTAATATTTTATATGTGAAAGTATATTTACTTTCACATCCAAGATATTCTGTCTGTCTATTTGTATGTCTGTTTCTTCGTCTCGCCTAAACCACTGAACCGATTTTGGTCAAAGTTTATTCAGAGATTGAAAGTTTGGATAAGGGAAAGAAATGCTTCACCCATTACGGGACATCCTGTATGTTTGACATATATTTAAAACTATTTTAAAGTATATATGTTTTGGATTGTGAAAGGATTCTTATACCATAGGAGTAGGTGAAACTTAAATTTAATGACTGAATAGACAAAGTTAACAAACTTCACGTGTCCGTTTATGTCAACCAATTCATGAAATCATTATAGAAGTGATCAGCCCTTAGCATCTTCTAATTATAAATAAATAATTATTCAGGGACATGTAACACTACGCCATCTGGTCCCAAACTAAGCAGAGCTTGTATTATGGAGTCTAGATAACGGATAGACACGCTTAAACACACTTATTTGCTTTACTTTTGTTATATACACGTACTATAGATTTGTTATATATAATGACACCACAGACACTAGAAAATTACAATGTTCACCACATCATAATTTCCTACTCGTGGGAGTCGAACCCACACCCTCCGGGGCAATAGACCACATGCACTGCGCCATGGTTGTCAAATATTGTCATTTAGATAAGAGTTTGTTACTATGTAAAGGTATGTAAAAGTAAATAATGAATAACGACTGACCTGAGGTGTCCACGAGGCGGCCGCCCGGCTCGACGAGCGGCTCCGCGTCCTCCACAGCCGCTTGCTCACGCTCTGCACCACGCTGCTCGAAGACCGTGACTTCTGCATGCCACCTGCGGGAGCCACCGATGAACGACCCAACAGCGTCGACAAGAACGAGTGCGACTGAGACGGAGACGTCGGCGTCGACGCCACGGACGCGAACTGCAAGTCCCGGTACGTCAATATCCAAGCCTCGTCCGTCTGACAGCCCTTATGGGGCCCATCGTCATCCACATCGCTCGGCATACGCGGCTTTATGTTCCGGAGGTTCTTATCATAATTAATACGCTTAAAACGATCGGCCTTATCTGAATCGACGCTCTTTTTTCGCGCCATTCTCAAGTAACGCTTGATCGTGTCACTCACGGATTGCGACACGTCGTCATGGTCTACGCTCGAGCGGCGCCGCGGCCGCCTCTCGGGCGGCGGACTCGTCGGGCTCGTAGGCGCGGTCGCCGCATCTAGTTTCTCTCTATATTCTCTTTCCAATTCCTGTAACACATCCTCAGGTATTGGATCCGTTTGAGTCCCGACATCTATACCTCTTTCTTCCACCGACTCACTCAGTACTTCGATGAGTGGCGGCGGGGACATGGGCGGGGAACGGAGATAGTCCTCATCGTTCCCGTAAGCACTAACACTCCTACCTCGAACATTATTACTTCTGGAACTTGACGCACTATATAAGCTAGCACCGAACCCACCCGCACTGGGACCACCACTCCCACCCCTTCCACCTCTATATGGCTTCGTTTTACGAAGATCCTGGTACAAGTTTTTCAACAAATTTCTATCATTTAATAAATCTTGTACCGACTGATCCTTATTTGACGACCTATTGTAATATCGGTTAAGATGCTCCCGCAATATTCTCTGCGCGGGATCGGAATCTGAATCCGCGGGAGCGCGCTCCGACTGCCTTTTAAGGTAATTTCGTAGCGCTTTTACGAGCTCATCACTTTCTGTGAGTTTAGGAGGATCCTTATCATCTTCTACTTTCAGGTACTTTCGCAATAAATCAACTAGTACTCCTTCATCATTATCTCTAGATTCAATGTGTGGACTAGCATTCCTTGAAGCGACATTAAATGCCGCATTGGACGGACTGAAACCCGATGGGGACGACGGCGGTGGCGCTGCAAAAAAATCCCTTCTCAACTTTGCTATGTCAAATCGACCACCAGAAGTGTGAGGAATAAACAACTCCGTGGGGCGCGCGGGCACCGGAGCGTCATCAGAAGGAGATCTGGCTCGCACGGAGCCTCCTCGCGCGCGTTTTTTCCGACGCGGGCGGGCCAACACACCCGGATAGGAACTTTTTCGCCATAGCAGAAACCGCGGTTCCCGCTGGCAGACCTCCTGGAAGTACGACTCGATGCGGGGCACATCCTCTTGCCTGTTCTGCGCGCCGTCCGGGATGAGCCGGCGGCCGGCGTCCGCCATGTACTTCCATGTTTTCCTCGTGAGCAGCCATCGCTCGCGCGGCCTCTCCCGGCGGCGCACGGCCTTGGTCATGAGGTCTGGGTCGCAGCGGGCCGGGCGGCGCTCCATGCCGGCAGCGGTCACGCGGCGCGCGCGCGGCTCCGTCGCCGCATCTCTCAGCCTCGGCGCGCGCACCTGCCTGCGCGAAACTGAGCGTTCCTCACGGCACAGAATATTATGCGCCGAAATAGACGTCCGGTAATAGAGCGGCCGTGAACTGAATATAGGGTGGTCTCGCGCGGCAGCACTCTGCTAAGCGCGGCGCGGACTGGCGCTGCGTAAACAAATGGGCACCCACGCCGCGGCCGCCCCGGCCCGCGCCGCCCGCCCATTCCTTGACCTATGCGGTGACAACTTTTACCACCTGTCGTTACTACTGGTCAGGGCTAGCCCTTTACGTAAATAAGCCATAAATTCGATGTAACATGTGCAAGGTTCTCCGCTGCGTATGTGTTGACAATGTGTAATGGATTGATGTGTGTTATGAATAAATTTGTTTTGAATGTTATTTATCAAACATTATATTGGTCGTAACTTTTACACGTTTTTTATTCTTATTTTATATCTCTTTTATCTATATTAATAGGTTATTAAACCGATTTAACAAAACTCTTGACTTATTTAAAGAATAAATCCTGTGACCAATTTCTGAAAGTAAATTTCGTTAATCTGAACGAAGCTGAAGTACTCGTCTCTCTATCTATTTTCTAAAATCTGTTGGAAGATGATGCTAAAATTCTATCACAATAACTCAGGGCATGAAATTCCTTGGACGAAAACCAAATTCCGATTAAATTTAGGAAGACAATGGCAACAGAGTTAATTAAAATTGTCGTATATATTATTAGATGCAGTTATAATAATAATGTAGTCGGTATTTAAACTTCTTAGCTGTACATAATGTAATACTCGTCTGAATTTGGCTCATTTTTTTACAAATTTTCTAGATAAGTGTAGTACAATTATTCCATATTATATTTATACATAAATAAACTTTTATTTACTTCTTCTTCTTATTATTATATTCACTTCTTGATCACAGCCTATCAGACGGTCGAATAATATTTTGTTTTGCGTCTCTCTTTATTTCTGATGAGTCATCACATCTGAATGCTATTAGACTTTGGAGACAGATGAATAATGCAATCTATTTTTGATATTGTTACACTAAGATTTAGCTGTGAATTTAAAAAACTAAATTAATTTCAGTATTCATTAAAGAGAAATATCAAAGAGAGCTATGATTGAATACAATCGAATAATCTCGATATAGAAACTTTTTGCACGCCTGTGTCATATTAACTTCCTAAGCCACTTATAAAACGCTCACTTTTAAAAATAAACTTTCATTCAATTCTCGTTTAGAATAAAACGCCCTCTATTGTACAGTCTGGGAACGACGTTAGTTCAGCTGAAGTTTTCAGGTGCATGGTTTGAATATGAGTAATCTTGTTTCGCGAAATGCTCGCTAGATGGCGGTAGAAGAACCGATTACAAATCTGATTAATATAGCAAAATTAAATAATATCGTATTAAGTGAGAATTCAAAGTATAATCAAATGTGATCTGTACATAATTTTCAAAATTGTCCTTCTCAAGAACCTCTTTGTAATAACTATGTTATCAATTATCTGATTATCCATTATTATTAGCAAACAATAAAAAGTAACGTAATTTTTTCCCCGAAATTACATAAAATCAATGGATTTACTTATAACTATTTCTCATATTCTAAAATTTTTGAAGTAGATAACACGACTTATATGTGCTATATGTGTAATATTTTTATATACATATTAATTAAATTCAAGGAAATATCCCATATTTTAAATAAGGCGAACTATATTAGCCTCAAATGTTATTATTATTTCGTAGAAGACCAGCGCGTAATACTTTTGTAAACAGTATACATATTATCCTATTTTCCCCTTATCCTACACGATAATCTTACCTAGCCTGGTAATAAAATGTTATAAAACTTACATTTTCGCTACTCAAAATTGAGTACAGATTCAAATCATTTAATTGTAAACATATCTAGGTTAATTACTAAGTTATAAAAATTTATACACAAGCACTTTGCAAAGAATTTAGCCTAATGGCAAAAAATTAAGTAGAATGCAGAATTTAAAATAAAAAAATAATTTCTTCTCTATAGAGACAGCCTTTCTAATCGGTGTTAAATAAAAAAATATGTAAATGTAAATGACGTTCTGGTATTTTGACTTTGACTTTGGCTAATATAAAAACTATTTTAAAGATTCAATATCCATATTAATGATTAGTAGCGTGTGTCGGTTAGCATGACGACGTATTTGCTTATACTGAAATCTATTTACCTATACATAAACATACAATGATCGATGAAAACACAATCTGCAGTAACTATTATAAGGCTTACCGACCTACATACGACTTGACGTCAAATATCCATTAGGGGAGCCCAGATCATGCCAGAGTCGCTATAAAAATATTAATATCGATTTGCAATACTAATGGCGGTACAATTGAACGCATTGTTGGCTTGCGCAGGCGCATTCTGTCACGAACTGTATGAAAGTGCTTAATGAAAGTGACACAGGCTCTATTAGTGAATGTGTTGGAGAATATTTAGAACTGGGTGATGCTAAATTTGATTTGGTTATTTTGGAATTTGACTGCATTCGTCTATGGTATCAAATAGTCTACATGTGGTCTCTTATAAAGCGTTTTTGGGTAAATATTTATATATACAATATCTGCATTGACTATTTTTTAATATTTGAATACAAATAATTTGGATATAAAAATACTATGTGCATTATAATACAATATAATATAGTAAAAACAGCGGGATAAGTGAAACCAACGAATGCTTAATGAACATTGTTTATTTATTTAAATACAATCGAACGCATTTTATTTCATACTAGCTGGTTGATTTTTTACACCTTATGTCCGAAAACTCCAAATATCTTATGGAACCCTATTTTTCCGAAATAAAATATTGCTTATGTTACTCGTAGATAATGAACTTTCGAATGCTGAAAGAATTTTTTAAATCGGTCCAGTAGTTCTTGAGCCTATTCATTACAAGCAAACAAAGTTTTATAATATTGGTGTAGATTTTAGTCACCTTTTACAAATTAAATTGAATATTTTTCATCTGACTGTTATTCTAACGCTACAAGACATCACTGTCAACGCATCTCCAAAAGGACCTTGCCTAATAGCATTTATACCGAATGCTACTAAAGGAAATTAAAAACGAGTAAGTTCATAAAGTAAAGCTTTTCAAATTTTCAAGGAAAATGTAAAATCAATGAAACCGACTCCCCCAATTCGGTTTACACGCTTCCTCTTCGAAGATAAACGTGGACGTTATTATAAAAATACAAGAGCCATAAATTAATGTCACTTGAAAGTTCATTAATCGGACGGCCAACGACATTACATTTAAATTTAAATCGGGATTGTATTTGTATGAAATGTCTCATTTAAAATTAAACGATAGTATTGTGGCACTTAAGCCTATCATTAACAACATTGTTTATATTTATAATAAGTAGACTTATTTTTCCTTATTTTCCTAGGCCCTTATTTTTCAAAAATCTACATGTTTGGGAGACTTTTAATTAATAACTAGTTATTTATAAAGGATGTCATTCTTTTGCTTTCAC
>LQNK01002333.1:31429-86539 GCA_001586405.1 Phoebis sennae | reverse complement strand
AAAAAATATTGATTTGCCTTCTGTATCCCTTATATTAACGCCCTGTATTAAAATTTTCCGAATATATTCAATGTACAAATTCTGACTTGCTACGATTTTATTATATGTATTGATTATTATGTGTGCTCATAAATCTTCCCACTTATATCCTAGGTTTTTTTGTATAATCTAATTTCATTTATTGCTTCATAAAGGTTTTTCACGTAACATTTACTTAATAAACCAATTAAGCGATGAGAATTGGACACAATTAAAAAGTTTATTCATGCTGGTATTTATACATACTCATTATTTCCAACGAGTCAATTAGGAGAGGATATGAGTAAACAAAAAACAAGACAATAAATAACGAGACCCCAGAAGTCTAGCTATATATACTTTTCTACTTATATATATACTTTTTTACTTACATTTCACTCAGACAGAGAAAGTAGGTTTTAAAGGGATGATATTCGTGATCAGAGTGTTTCGATGTACCTAGAGTATCAGTGAACCGTATTTATTTATGTTGACCGAGCGTGTTTCGTATGGGGTCTGACTTGCGTACGATAGGTAATTCTGTGTTACCATAAAACGTTATGCTTGCATTGCTACTTGTATGACGTACCCTGGGAGCAAGGAAAGAGTGTATAAGAGTATTCATTTATTTATTTATTGGTTTACCAGTAATTGTTACACTGAGGTGAAACACATGGATACAGAATTAATCTTAGTACCAAGCGTACAATTTAAGGTAGGTAATCACCGCATGCATAACTAAAAGTTGTTGTAATAAAAATATAAACTATAATTAAAGTTGCTGTACTGAAAGACTAAAATTAAAGTTATTGTAATGACATACTAAATTTTAAATATTTGTGTGTAACGATGGGTCAGCCTAGTTGATGAACCAGAAACTTAAATTTATTAATGCTGTAATTTCTTCGAATATTTACGATAGAGAGTAATGTGCTAGATTATTTTTAAAAGTTTCATGAAAGTTTTCCCTAAGCTTATTAACGTTTTAACGAATTAGTTACATAGTTCTGTCTATCCAATCTTGGCGAGTTTCGTATATGACTCATCTGTCGCTACATAGCTACATCTCAGTGTCATAGGTTATTCATAGGTAGGACTAACCGCAGAAAATATTATATTTTACTGTTATTCATTCATCCAAACGAATTCATCTTTCGAGATTTTTTAAGTTCATAATCATAGTATCATATATTTAATTTAATGACTCTAAATAGAGTCGGATTAAGAAACCAGTAAGTTGAATATTCTTATTCTTAGAAAAATTACGATTGACATCAGGCATAGCAAGCACAATACATATCTACGGCTAACAGGATTTTATATTTACTTCCTATTTTCTTAGTTCAAAATGTTTGAACAATAATAAGTACAGAGCATACAGTGTACTATCAAAAACTAAATTTGAATATAAATGGTATAAATTACTTCATATTAGGCAATATGAAGTAATTATGTAGGACATCATTTTAAAGAAACTAATAATTTGACCTCATTAGTAAGGTATAAAATAATGGTAATATTTTAGACAACTATTTTAAATTTATTGAGAACAAAATTCTGGAATTTTGTAGATTCAACATAATAAAATTCCACATCTACAAGAATGCTTTGATAATCGATGATATTCTAAAAATTTCTAAGACCTTCATTATACAATTTGGGTCAGCAGAGCACAGCTGTCATAACCGAGTGATGATTTTTTGCGATGGCAATCTCTTTCCGAATCCATCCCAAATATTTGTTCTGCAAACATATTACTGTGATTCAATTTGGATAATGGAAAAGTTTTCAATGTCTGGCTTGCACAATTATTTATGCTTATTGAATTTCGTATTGCGATTTGAATTATACTTCAACTAGCGACCCGCCCCGGCTTCGCACGGATAACAGTATTTGTCCACTATTTAATGGATGATATTATACATAAAAACCTTCCTCATGAGTTACTCTATCTATTAAAAAAAACCGCATCAAAATCCGTTGCGTAGTTTTAAAGATTTGAGCGTTCATAGGGACATACAACATGACACATGACAGAAAAAGCGACTTTGTTTTATACTATGTAGTGATAGGTTTTTAGTGTTATATTTATTCCTGGACTCAGTAAGAGCATAGTCAAAGTTCTGTAGCAAGAATGTAATAATATACTTAATGTTCCATGACTATACAAACTTAGACTTCAATTTGATTTCTATCAAGTTGTATTAAACTCCCAAACGTATTTTACACTTGAATCAAAAATTATATTTGATCGTCCGTACCATGGGCTATGAGAGTAAACGAAAAGAGGGTGCCCCTATACTTGCGCACTTTAATATTCTTTGCGCAGTTAGACAATCCCTCATATTGACCACGATGATCATAATAATTATTATGAACTGAAAAATGATGTCACAGCCCACAGGTAACTTCTAGATGAAAGAAAAGGTCGTAGATAGAAACGCCATCGCTTGACAATAAAACTGTTTAATTTATGTTTTTGTACACGTTATCTTATTTGTTATCATATAATACCTTATATGATTCATCATAACAAATTAATATGTCAATTGGTATATTGAAATTTAAGTTCGAAGGTTTTTAAATTATTTACTGTTTGTGTTGCGTATTTGTCATTTCATAATTACTTTTTTATCTCACCCATGAGTCACAAATCACAACAATGTGAATTCTTCTATAACAATGAGACGGATAGCAGTTAGTTAAGATAATGTATCCCCGTTTTGATGAATACTTGTTTTGGTCATAGATCATTGCAGTTTATGTGAAGTTTACCAAGCTAATAGGTTATTTCTACTTACATACAGAAAAATTGTTACTGTTATATTTAAATTTTTATTTTAATTCGGTTTTTATCCTAGTAATTTAACTTATTTAATTATGCATTATAATATTGCAATTTTAATTATGCATGTTATTATTTTAATTTGATGAATTTTGAATTTTTAGTATCCTTATGTAACTACATAATTTGGTTAGTTCTATAAATTTTAAGGATCTTACAGCTATCCTGAACACATAAAATTTTAATAGTTTATTAATTTCGAATTTTTCGCACGTATCACTTAGTTTCTGTCTCGTCATATTATTTGTACTTAATATTAATATTTTATTGAGTTTATTAAACTGCAATAATAGAGTGTGTGAATTCGCGCTTTTTAAATCTTTACACTTGTTACATCTTGAGACATACAATTTAAAATTTACTTAGAAAAATTGATTGCATTGTGTTTTAAGTGTGAGGTATGTTTTGGAATGTTTTTGTAATGTTATTCAGATTTTTCGTAGGCATGATATATTTCGAGGTTGTCCTAATGTAGCGTTTTACAGCTTCAGATGTTTTTTCTCATGGTTCGTGATGGTCCCAGTTTAGCAAATATTCATTAATATCTCTCCCGCTATTCGTAATTATTAAGTGGTGGTTTGGTCCCGCTATTTTATTGCTATAAATCATTCTTCTGATACTCGTAGAATCGTAAATAACTGTCGTGAGGAATCAATTGCACCATTTATAAACAATTTTTGGTATTTTTTTATTCCTCTTAATCCAAATTCTCCATTTTTATCTATTTAATCAAATCTTTCCGTTTTCAATCTATAAATAACACGAGTAATTCATAAAAAATCATTTCAAAAGCTGAATAAAGCTGCATCCATGCTTAAAATATCCTTTTCTTTTTTATTAAACGATCATAAAAATCGAATCAACTATCAATATAAACCGAGCCGAGATGTCAGTGGTAGCTGGTAACAAATAACAGATCGGAGTATTTTCGGTCGGTTACACGTTATTGGCGTGCGTCTCAATCGTCCTCGCTTTTTCTTAGTCGATTATACGACATTGAACTTAACTAATATTGTATGGGAATACATATGCTTGTATAGATATCAATTGTCATAGATTCAGTTTCAGAACTTTATGCACAACTCTTTCACACATACAAAGTTTATCAATGTCATATACAACAGTTATTTAAAGTCCTATTATTTCTTTCTTTTATATAATTATTTTATAAATCTCACATTATTAATAGAGACTTAGCTTAATACAACAAAGTAGAAAATAACTTAGCAAGATAACATAAATAATATGTCCCACTTGTATTTCAAACTCTGCCATCTTACAATAATTCAGAAGCAAAGATAATAATTCTTAGTCTAGTTGCACGTATAACAAATTGGAATATTAATTATTCATATTATTTTTATTCCATAAATATATTTTTAGGCGAGCATGTGTATAAATATATCTTAAAACAACAATATCGATAAACTAGTGACCCGCCCCGGCTTCGCACGGGTGCAATGCTGATAAAAACCTTCCTCATGAGTTACTCTATCTATTAAAAAAAACCGCATCAAAATCCGTTGCGTAGTTTTAAAGATTTGAGCGTTCATAGGGACATACAACATGACACATGACAGAAAAAGCGACTTTGTTTTATACTATGTAGTGATATATCAGTGGAAAACTGACAGATAAATACAAAGTATACATTAAACGCTTAAACTACAACCTAATAAAATAAAGGATAGATGCGCGATTGTATCAAGTATATGTATTCCCAGATAAATAAAATATAAACTTTATAATCGAGCCAGTCTTACTGCAAAATATCAAAAATAACAATTAGTGTGTATTTTCAGACTATAGCATTTAAGCTTTGTATTGAAACATATTAAAAAACTACGCAAATTCTTTTAAAGTGCAAATTGTTTGCATAAAAATCTTAAAGGCTTGATTTAACGAAATCATAAAGAGAAAATACTTACATGTATTATTGCTATAATTTACACTATTCTCCACCACTTGTATGCCCATGTTTGACTAGAATATCACTCCATTTTACTGTCACACTAAACGCCTAGGGCGTTACAAAAACACTAAATCATTTTACATTATTAATCTTTGGTATCACTTCACATCACTTTTCACTCTTGGCATCCACAACTGTAAACATCGACAAATTTTAATTTACTTTGAATCCACTTATCACTAAAACTTTCAATTCTAAAATTAGAATTTGTTAATCGAAATAAAATTTCTTGTTAACGATAAATTATTCCAATTTCGAAATTAGATTATCACTGACAGTTACGCCAAAAGTCGCTTTTCCCGCGTAAACGTAGCACGCAGCCCGCGTGCGCCGAACCGACCGGTCGCCATGACACTGCGCATCTGAAAAGAAAAGAGGTTTCATGCTATCATTTTCTGTCACGGAAGTACGAGTTGTGAAATTTTTCATATTTGTTTTAAATAATTGTGCATCATTTTTTATCGAGCTCTACTATAAATCTACGATGAGAATAATGGCTTCAGTCGCAAGAAGCGTGAAAATATTGGTTGAGTAATCTGTGTGGAAAAATGTTATTATTTAACCTACAATTCTAGTGTGTAAAAATTAATAATACGTAATGAAAACAGGATGCAATAAAACTTAAAATTATTTTAGGATTACAACAGAAACTTTCTCGACACTTTTTTCAATTTAAAATTTAGTTATATTCTCCAATATTATTAGAAATCCAAATATTAAAGAATTTATAATTATTATGTGGGTTTCAAAATAAGTTTTCCATTAATTTAAAAATTGTATAAAAAATTGTAAACAGATTTAATCATAAAAAATGTTATTATTTTTCATCTGGGCACACTCAGCGGTCCAATGATTTTGAATGATGTTATCTGAGTGTTAAAATATTCGTTGTTTACAACTGTATCCGTTAATTGGGGGTAAAAAAAAACTGAAAAACAGGTCAGTGTCAGTAAGTGCGACACTATTTTTCTACGCGTTTCTATAAATTATGTAATTTTGACATAACATTGAATGTAAAAATTTTGTAGGTAAGAATAAATGAGTGCCATACATTATTTGTTCAAATATTTCGTTTCTTACGCATCCAAATATTTAATTGCTTGTAAATGTTATTCATGGATAAGATTCAACAAGGACGTATTTTATATATACTATAAGTAGAATGAGAACATTAATCTAGCGAAAATTATCATGAAGCCAAAAAAGATAGGTATGAAATAACCTTTTAAATAAGACACATTATAAAAGACATTCTTATTCTTTACCCACATTCTTTCTTTCCCTCTATTAAATCTTAAAATAATAAACCACGTTAAAGTTCCATTTGAAAACATTTAATTCAAGAATCTACGTTGATATTTTAAAAACGTCTTGTACCTACTTAATTGTCATCTATACTCTAGTGCAAAGGGGTATTTGTTAAATATTGTCATCAGCAAATATAAAAAAATATGAAAGGAATGATTAGACAATACAGATTTGATTCTACACGAGGTTTGAACTATCAAAATAACTGTTCTCACGAGATATTTAATTTAGTTGATGAATTGTACGTCACACCACAATGTCATTGCCTCGGTTAATTATAGCTGAACTTGGCTTATTTTGGCGGCTTTTTTTTTATTTTTAGGGTGTAACTTTTGATAGAATAAGCACGCGTAATCTGGTGTTAATTTATGACAGTGCACTTGAATGCGTCCTGAAGTACATAGTTAACAGACTGAAGAACAGAGTTATAACAAACCTACAGCACCAATCATTGTAAGAACATTAATTTAATCGTATTATTTAAAGCATTCATTTTTTACTGTGATATTGACAGTGTATATGTTGGTCATTTTATATCCAAACGATGCTCTCTGCTAAGGAAGTCATCAACCACTACAATTTCAGATAAATTTTTAGGCCGAGTGGGGTATGCTTACTAAACTAACAGGTAATAAAAAAAGACCCTACAATGTTCAATACAAACATATGTTAAACATGAGTACACATATTATGTTAATGAAAAAAGGTTTTGAATCAAAAATAAAAACGACCAATATCTACATCGAAACAAATCTGACAAACAAAGATAGATGCATCAATGATCAAATAATAAAGATTTCCTATTTTGTCGATGGTTAACAACATTTTAATTAATTTTTCCCAATAGAGCAATAATATTCTTCTTCTTATAATTAATCCCCTCTTTCCACAGGAGATGGATTTTGCCAGTATCAAGTATTCGCAGGGAATTCTAATTTTATAGCAGGCAGAAGATGAATCAGATGTTCCTTACAAAACCACAGATGAGATGCTCCTCTATAGTAGTGTAACTTCCCGTTGCAAGCCTGAGCAAAGAAATAACCAAACATTTATGGTATAGAGCAATAGTACTAAGTTACATTGCATTCACACCAATTAACACATTCTGTCTATTATTTAGCCTTATCGGTGTCACATAAAAATTGGCCTACTAAACGTAAGTCAGTAGGATTTCACGAGCAACCGCTTGCCAGGGAATGTTGGCAGAGATATGTCACTGTACAAAAATAATATTAGACGCATCGCCAGTTATCCGCCTTTTCGATTGATTAACCAGATCGTACGTTTGTCATCGCACTGAGGAAATGGTTTTTTATTTATCTGTGCAACTTTTTTAGACGTGACGTGCAGTCTATGGTGACTGTTTGTTGATAGAGATGTAATATTTCTTTATGGTTAGTGCAAACGTTTTTTTTAAAGTATAATATTTTCTTTTCGGCCAGTTCAAATAATCATTTTTTTAGATTATTGTAAAACCAAATAGCATGCGGGTCAACTGATGTTTAGGTGATCAATCCCACATACACATTACCAAAAATAATGTAGACTTTTTTATAATTATTTCTTGCTTATAAGTGCAGTTTAGAATTACTCACTTGTCCTGGAGTAAACTCGAAATATGTAACAGTGTTCTTAAAAAATTAAATTTTATCATAAAAGCCATATTGCCATAAAAGTTTGTATTTAATTAATTCAATATATCTATTGTCCAAAGGCTGTGGTTCTCAAAACAATACCTTTCTAAGTGTAACTATTATTGAATAATACAACACGGCATAAAAACATAACAGTATATTTCTTTTCTTTACTGATTCAATAATAAAAATAAGTAAACAAACATTAACTGACTTCCCTTACCCTCCCGCTTTCCATTTATTATAATTATTCCGTGAAATAGCTCAGAAATATCCCAAACACTGAAATCGGTTTAACTTCCCCGACATTGTAGTTTGATTGAAGCCGAGAAAACACGCGCATTTTCATCTACAATCTAAATATACACTAATTCAGACCAGACGCGCCGATAGTCTGCTGCGACAGATATTCAATATTACGTATTTATTAGTAAATAGTTGAATATGTAATAATACGTTTGCAAAAAGATTCAATATTAAATACATGCCGAGTAGTCCGAAAATTCCTCCAGAATAGCAACGAGGGATAGCAAATTTTACAAAATTATATACACTAAAATAATATACTCTTGGCTTGCGCCCGTGTATATTAATTCCAGCCCTAAAATGAGCTGAGGATTCAAAAAATTTAAATATAATAATAATAATAATAATAAAAAAGTTTATTCGATTCAATTAAACAGTGTACAGTATAGTTTTATTACAAGATACGTATGGTTAACTGTAAAATTAGAAGCGTAACTTACTTCATAGAAAATAATATTGCCACTACTTTTTAGAAACGATACCAAGGACGATACCAATAAATTATTATGTTTATATTATTGTGCGTAAAGGATAAAAACGATTCTTAGTATCACAATACGTAGATCCCATAACAAATCGATATTTTTAACAAGTAACAACTAACAACCCTTATAGACTTTTTACTGCTCTGTCACTCATTGCTAATTAATGATTATTAGCCGAATGGAAAAGTATCAAGTCCTGAAAAATTACCAAGATTTATTAAATATTGTTACATCGCAATCACCCTGCCAAGACAAACACCTACAGTGACGCAAACTTCGCTAAAATCAGTAATTTACAGTCTTGTCTGCTCGGATTAGGAAACTCTTAGACTATATTTATTCTGGATGATTTGGCTCGTCACACCATCTAATTAAATTTATGTCTGAAATGACTTTTTCATGGAAGTCTGAAGTTTTATTACGAATGTCCGCGGCTGTAGGAGATTCTGACCCACTTTTTTGATTGTTTTCTTCGATTGTGCTGAATTTTTGCACTCCATGTACTTATTATATTATATTTATACTACTGGCACATACCTTAAATTCTTTAATCTATACTAATATTATAAAGAGGAAAACTTTGTTTGTTTGTAATGAATAGGCTCAAAAAGTTCTGAACCGATTTTAAAATTTCTTTCACCATTCGAAAGCTACATTATCCACGAGTACCATAGGCTATATTATAGGTCTTATAACATTATGCTACGGGGGCTAGATATTTCTTTAACTATAAAATAAATAATTACGAAAGGTAACTAAAATGTCTCCTTAATTTAAAAAACCCCATTTAGATTCGTAAGCGTTGACGTGCGTTACAAATATTATACTTCGCAATAAAAATGATTGAAAATATGACGTTATCTTTTTTTTATTATAAAATTATTCATTCACATGTGATAACTATTTAATACAGCTAGTTATTAGTTCGGCTATCACAATTTCTTAACATCATAATGAAGTCATGTAAAAAATTTCAATAAAGTTCTTGCCAGATTATATGCGTAATATAAACACTTCATAACAAAATAAATTGTGAATATTATAAGTCCACTACAGACAGACACCTCACAGCATAAGCACGTTAATTGTTCCAGGTGTTCTATCACATGATGAGCTATAAGAATGGATAAAGTATAGTTATACATGATATATTTATCCGATCGTGTACGTCAAAACGATAGTTTTTTACACCCGTATTCACAAGGTATAAGTCATATATGTACGTGAAATATTAAAAATAGTAAACTAATGTCTTATTATTTTCCGGTTTCTAAGTATTTTAGTTAAACTGTAATATATATGGATTCATTAAAGATAACTTTCAGACAAATTTCAGACAAAATTTGACAATGATGCGTTGCGCAGGTACGCAATAGTCACAGTTACCAGACGTTTAGCGCTATCCAATATATAAACTAAAGTCAAATGTAATGTTATGTAAACCCTATCATAGTAAATATTGAAATTGATTTTTTTAGTTAATTCCGTCTAAGCTTTGATTACGTTGATCCATAGGGACCGACCGACATTTGGGAAGATTAAAAGAAACCAAATATGTTGACTTAAGTGTTAAATTTGTACTTATTATTCAGATTATCATACCACAGATAATATAATACAATGGACCATAATATACTGGGCCTGAACTTTTATATAACATCGTTTTTGTACTACGGGAACGCTACACTCTTCAAGTATTCGATGACATAAGATTTAGAAGTAGGAAGTACAGCTTAGTCATTTTATGACATACAGCTCAAGCTCATAAAACCACGTAATAAAAGAACATACATAATTTCAATACAAACTTTATTTTCAATTAAATGAAGACACTGCAAAACACTTCTAAAAAAAGCCAACGGAGTTTTCCAACACAATTTACTACTAGTACATAATAAAAGCCACTTTCAAAGACATGCATAAAACGATTATGTCATAACAGTGTCTATAAAATAAAAGATTCGAGATAACATCGCATCTGCAGCTGTCGCCGCTCGCTAAGTATATAAAGCTTTTTATATCAACAAGAAGCTAGCTGTTTTAACAAAAAAAAGTATTCCTGGACATTTAATACAACGCCACCTAGCCACAATTTAAGCAATTATACTATGGATTATTATCTAGTAGATAACTGATAGACATACTTATATAGGAAATTACAATGTTCATCACATCAAAATTTTCTACTCGTGGGGATCGAACCCACACCCTCCAGCGCAATAGACCAATGCAGTATGCATTGCGCCAATCGGGTCGTCAAAATATTTCAATTATTAAATTAAAAACAAAATCCTACACATTGGGGGACTCGTTAATAAAACCGATTCTTATCTGTTATACTTCGACGTTCCATAGTTGATAGGCACCGTTCCTAAATCATAAAAGTCTGATCCAATTCCACTATCAATTAATTTCATTTAGTCAGCACATCTGTGAAACTTCGTTAATTTTTTCAAACTCCTGGTACAAATACATCACCCGTAACAATGTATATAAAAAAGTCGGTTTCACGATAAGATCGGTCAGCTGTCCCCTGCCAAGTACATAAACTTGGCTATTTGAGTGCCCAGGAACTGAATAAACTAAATAAACAGTGTTTTGTAAACAGGCGCCGGTTATTTCGGGACGTTATGACATCTTCATTTTGCACTATCCCCGGTTTCCTTTTGTGAGATCAGTCGCAACATATGACGGTAGGATAAACACTGGTAAGTACACGGCTAGTCGATACACTCAAGAGTTATTTATAAAACGTTAATTATCTTGGAGAACTATTTTGAAACGACAACTATTTTGTAGCAACAATTTTTGTTTATTTGTAAACAAAAATAAGTAGAAGAAATTACTACACTTTTTATGGCATTCTACACTCTTCTATTGTACTAAATATTACCACAAAATAGGGAGGTATTATTTTCTGCAATTATTTCATAGTAACTAAATTTCAGTATACTCAAACTAAGCAAAGCTTGTCCTATGGAAGGTAGATATCTGATATAGACTTAAACAAACTTAAACTTACTTTTTTTGTAAATACATACATAGTATACACATTCAGACATTAGAAAATTACAATGTTCATCACATCATCCTCCACAGACTCATTAGGAAAAATATTTAACTGTACCACAAAAGTAATCGTCCAAAATAAATATATTCCTTCTTTTTATCGGGCAGTATTGTGAACGGTTTCAGATATTAAGGAACACACTACTGCTCCTTACAATACGCTTAGCTCAATTTCTATCATCTTCTATAATACCCACTAACTCATCATCATCAAAAATCCTTTAATTGAAACAACCTCTTCAAAATTTTCCTTTCCTTTTAATCTAACTTCGCCATGAAATACATCTAACAATTCTCTATTCTCAGTAGTAGCTTCTAGAACACCCACTAACTCATCCTCATCAAAAATCCTTTAATTGAATCAAACCCTCTTCAAAATTTTCCCTTCCTTCTAATAGAACTGTGCCATGAAATATACCAATTCTCTATTCTCATCTAACAATTCTCTATTCTCATCTAACAATTCTCTATTCTCATCTAACAATTCCCTATTCTCATTATCCGTAGCTTCTAGAACACCCACTAACTTCGTCATAAACCCTTTAATCCACAACAGGACACTTGACAAGGCGATCCATCACGGTGACTCAGCGTGACGCACGCCGCGTCACCGCCGTCTGGCATTGCTAAACTTCATATTTATATCTTTCACTTTGGGCCAATTAGGTGTATCACTATTACAATGTCACCCTAAAATTGTAACGTTAGTTAATAATCTAGTGATATTCATCAATTGTTATAATTTGTGTTACTGTTTGTAACTAATCCTTTTATAATCAATAAGTTTTTAGAAGAAAGTCCTCCGACAGATAAAAAATACACAATTATTGCATTAAACACCTTATATTCAACTATTGGTTAAAAACGACAAGATAAATTGATGAACTAATGTAATTAGCTTTTTGGGAATACCCCTCATTTAGGAATTAGAAATATTTGAATTCAATTTAATGAGCGAACAATCCAAATCAAAATTGCAGCTAACAGAATAATTATATTATAATAGCTGAGCTAGGCGGTTGCACCCGCGTATATATCCCGTATCCGCGAGATTTTCTGGATAAAAAAACTATCCCATGTCATTCCCGGGGTTTCAAAAAATCTATTTACAAAATTTTATCCAAATCAGTCCTGTCATTTCGGAGCCTATTTAATACAAACAAATAAATCTTTCCCCTTTATAATATAAGTATAGATTTACACATCCACGTGTCTTAACATTTCACAATATCATATCTACAAAGCGTCTCTTTTATGTTACATATCAGAGACATTTTGATCTAATATTAAAAACGGTTCTGTTTCAACATTATCATGTACTTTTACTGGTCGTAAAATGCGACTGGGATCAGCCCAGCGACCATAAAGCTGTGTTGACGTCAGTATGACGTGCAAGGTTGTAGGGACGTCGTCTTGTTTCATTTGATTTATGGAATTGTTAATTAGTGTTTGGATAATGTTTTGATTTTTCCAGTAAATTGTGACTGAAAGTGACTACTGAGGTAGAAACACACATATACAAATACGCATTCTACATTATTCCTCACCGCGAATATAATTCAGTAGTGTTCCAACTTTTGTACGTATAACATTGGGAAGGAAAATAAATAAGTATTAATTGGTGAAGAGTATTATTGCTGCAACACCGCTACTCAATAGAATTGCCGTCGCAATTTAAGCGAATCTTGTTCCTATTTTAGATATTTTTCGTTCGAATTAGCATCTGTGAATAACTAGGTAGTGTTCTACCTCAATCAATCAAAGATACGATATATAAAGGGTCGAAGACACAAGTTGTGAGCTGACTCTGCCATATTATTTACTAATCATTTCTATTGTATGGAGTCTTATGAAAGAGATACTAATTTAGTTACTAAACAATGAATTATAGTCCGTTTTACATCGTTCAGAGGTTTTACAAGCAATCTCAACAAAGTGCGTTAGGAATTCCTGTGTTATAAATGTAATATAATTAAAATTCCTATATAATCATGATCTGCAAACGTTAACAATTTCAAGATAACAATAAATCGACGTAACGAGGTATTTATTAGCTGTACCGGAACATTTACAATAACATCTGATCGGATGTTACGCGGTAAACACCTAAATATATACGTTTTCTTATACATTTCCGCGACGTTTGCATGTAATGAGTTTGTTTCTAAAATATTTATTCATTATGTAATTATACATTTTAGGGAAAACGTTTTTTTGTTTCTTTATTTTAACTTTGGCTGATTGAGAATATATTTTGTGCTTAGCTGTCATGGGAACTAGAAAATTTCATTATTCTTTGTTAAATTTGTTAAGGAGTAAGTGTAATCTTAAACCACTTTTTAATTTAGGTGCATATTTGCGACTTAAACGAACGTCAAACAGCTACGAAAAGCTTACAATACTAAATACCTCCCGTAGCTCTGCAAAACTCTTCTAATTATAATGAAACTAATTTAAAAAAAATAGTCCAGGTAATATTTAAAAACTTAGGTAAAAATAGGTAAAACTTAGGTAATATTTATAGAACTGGGCAAGAATATTAAATACATTGAAAATATTTATATTACATTTGCAAGTCGCAATAAATCTGAACAAACTTTATAAAAAGTTCTAGTAGAAAGATTAAATAACATACACAACAAATTAACATGAAGGTGGCTTGTTTTATTGAAATCAACGTTAGTAATAGATTAAATTTAATTAGAAATAGCCTAGCATCTGGGTAAATCAATTCGAAGGTCTCGTAAACGGGTTTATGACTGGTCGTAAATCGTCCGCTTTACGGGACTCTCGCTTTATTTGTTGCGAATTGTGGCAAAATAAATAAATAAATATTTGGACATTTAACACAACGCCATCTAGTCCCAAACTAAGCAAAGCTTGTGCTATTGAAACTAGATAACTGATAGACATACGACATACTTTTTTTTGTAAATACATACATACTATAGTTAAATTAACACCCAGACAATATAAAATTACAATGCTCATTACATCATAATTTTCTACTCGTGGGGATTGAACCTGCTGCGTAATAGACTATTACTGTATCTACTACGGACTGTATCAAATATGGACTGTTCTAGTGTTTGTCCATTACAATATAAATTCTTACTGAAAAGGCGCATGTGTCTGCCTTGTCATGTTAATATTTTCCCGTGACTTATTATTGTCTACAATTTTATTAAATACATCAAAATATAGATACATTAATAAGTGGTGTTGTCAAAAATACTCCTGTCTAAATTATAGTCAAGGTCTATGTGAGTGTCACCAACTGCGCAGAAAATTGTGTACTTGTATTGCTTACTAAAGTAAGACAAATCTATTTATTTGCACTTACTTTGATTTCAATATCCTATCGACGGATAGCCTTTGCTATGTATTATTATGTCTATCTACCGTCATATAATCTGACAAGGAGCTACTCAGCCCACTAGGTGTGCTGACGACATAGTCAAGATCTTGGGTAAAAAATGGATGCACACAGCGCGAGAAGAGTGAACTGGCGTGCACATGAAGTGGCCTATACCCAACCACCACCACCCAATGGGTGCCACCGGGCTGATTAAATAAGTAAGTATGTCCAAATACCAGTATTTTCAATCCGTTTATTCTCGTAGGACTTAAGAAAGAAATCTGAGAGATTACTAGCCGAATCAGATACATTGCCAACATTCTGACTCAGAGCGCTAACTGTGATTTTTATTCTGATAAGCAAATGTATGACGATTCATATCGTTTCTTCATGTCAAAAAGAGGCCTACTTAAAAATACTTATTATTTGAATTTGGAAGTTTAAATAAAATATTTAAATTATTTATTTCCATCTAGGGTTTGAAGGCAAAACCTTTATAGCGACTGCATCCAAAGTTGAAAGCACTTAACAAATTAATATTAGATATAATTTATAAGAACAATTTATGCATCTTGTCCGATATTGACAAAAATCCTTTAAAAAGTTTTTTTTTCTCAAAATGGAAAGTACTAGCATTAAAACGAACGATAATAATAATAAGTTATCATTATGACCTGAGTCTGAGTGATCCTGTCTTGTCTTGCCTTTGGTGATCTGTACTCTTGTCAACAGATAAAATACATACGTATATAAAATATAAGCTACATATATAAACACTGCCATATCATATTTATATTTTTAATCTTTTTTTCTAATAATTATTTTTTGCGGTCATGGAAACGTGTACCTAAGAGATTTGTTTACAAACTGTCATTGAATTTGGTGATTTGGAGTACTTGGTCTGACGTCACGAGAAGCCCAAACGGAAGACCAGCCAGCAGCCAGCATGATGCTAAGGTTTGGACCTTTTTGTAACAGTTGTGTGTCTATATTTAAATCACCATGTATGTACACAATTGTTTCTAATTAACTTTATTCAATTTTATATCGATTATCCAGTTAGAAAATTCTAGTAAACATATTTGGGCTTTCAATCCACACCATTTTGATCCGTATCCAAATTTGCGAGCACTAAAATTACCCATACAGAAGCATATATACCCTGTCCATCTGTGTCAGTGATAATGTGGTGCACTGAGTGATCCCGTCAGAAGCCAACATTAGACAGAATAAACAATACGAGACTCCAAGCTTACGCTGTTTGATCTTTATTAATTGAATCGATCGAAAAATACTGTTTGTTTTACGTTTCTATGAATTGGGAATTGGTGAAAATTTACTCAAATAGCGAATATCTAAAATAGAGGTTACATTCTGCAAGCTCATCTCATTAGAACGCACTACGACGAAAATCAATTGTGTTTAAACATACTGTGCTTTTTCCTAATCGTTCCTGACTATTGCTTTTCATTGATTAGATCTTTAACTACATATTCTCAAAATCTTGTTAACAGTCCTGAGTCAGGAACTTGGCAGTATTAAACTACGGAGAGTACGTAAAGTCAACGTCCTGCGCCTGATCTCTCTCAGGTTGTGTCGGTCATTCCTTTATTTTCACAATCCTTGTTGGTTATGACAATATAGAAATAGAGACTGCAGTGTTTTCACTCATACTTGTGTACTGTTATATCTCCTGCTCACCTGACTAAATTATTGAAATTGATCGAAATTGGTCAAGAATTCTATATTACTTTTGCAGTATTTTCATTATTTATTCTTTCTCTTTCGAAAATGACCAAGCATCAATGGCGCCTTGCTTCTTTAATTTGTTGTTAAACACATTATATTTTATTATACGACATATTTTATAAGAGAAAACATACAGCTTTTATCTATGTGGGTACAATTTATTCTAATTTAATATCTGGCTAAACATCAACACGGAATAATCATGTAACAACCAGTGAATCACTCGATTATATGATAACATGAATCATAGTGAAATATAACTTTAATAAGTTAATAAAATTAGATTTTATTTATAATGATATTTGATACTTGAACTTTCATATTTTGCCGGTTCTTCTTAATAGAAATTGCCTCCCGGTGGTAAATAAAACATACAAATGATGTCCTAAAAGCGCCTTGAAGGAGGCCGATTTGGAAAATAAACATTTCGTCTTTGAATTTTTTTTATAAAAATAATTGGTATAGACTATTGGTTTCATTCTCTACCTTTTATTCTAATGGATTCTTACCTTCAAATTTTTGAGCAAAACAATTAAAAAAAATTAGATTCAGCGTAATACGGCCCAGCTTAGTTTATTACAGAAAAAAACTAAAATGCCATGTTATGTAACATAACAAATTAATAACGATTATTTTCTGTTAAAATTCAGCTACTCGACAATCTCTGATTAAGTATTTCAATTTAGTATTAACTATCAAATAATTTATTTTTATTACTGTTATAAATAAAATACTAAGCCAAGAATACCTTATTATTTACCAACTATTAATAAAACTATTACAATAATTACGTATCGACGTAACATTGGGCTATTGTAACTCTGCCAAAACGTACATACGTTCACACAATCAATTATTGGCAAACCTGCAATCGTCATTAAAACCAAACTTAAAGCAAAACACACCCTATTTCAAACACTTAAAACTCAAATTCCAAAAACCTATTTTACCTATAATTATAGACCTATAAACAGAAAGATGTTTAATTCCCCAATAAATAGAGTTTAAATTGTCAAAACTATCCAAAAGTGACGTCACAGATGCACTATCTATTTTAATTCGACTATAAATAGTGGGCCGTTTTCGTAGAAGTCATTTTATAAATAAATGGAGCAATGCTAAACAGATTTCATACGTGCTAAAATATTTAGATACGGCAGACGTTGACTGGTTACAACTACTTAATTATTTTAACCTGTCAAAAGATATTTACAGCAGTGTTATTAAAAGTTTAAATCACTTTTTATGGGTCGACCGCATATAATATATTTTTAGAATTAATAATGTTAAGTGTTGATGTACATATTTCAGTTCTGATAAATAGTGTTAATATACTTCTGGCTCAAATTCATAATATTTTTGGTAATCGATGTACTGTTACTGCTCTCTAAACCTGACTGATTTACATAAAGAAATCTTGAACGAATTAGTGTATATCAAATACACTATTCCTTCATTCTTACTATACGATAAAATAGAATACACGAGCAAGGCGAGGAACCTATATTCATAGACTTATTGATGTAATTGGTTTAGTACGAATTTAGTTACTTTAGCTTAATAGACAGTAGACACTGCCTTCCGAATCGGTGGTAAATAAAAATAAAATATGTATATGACGTTTCAAAAGCCAATATTGAAAAATATATGATTTGAATTTGAAAAACTGAATTGAAATTGAATCTAACCCAATTTAATTTCTTTGACCTATTTGTGCTAATTATTATATTGTGATTTTAGACAAATGTTTTGCATACCTTTAATTGATAAATACATAAGCCTGTAATCTATAAATATTATATTATCATAAATATTATATGTACTTATTGTTGGCGTAATAAATAAATAAATAAACCTACAGTTTCACTTGTTACCAGGGACAAAACTCAGGAGGCTGCCAACACCATCTCTACCCAATTGAAAACATCGTTAGCATTTGTTGATTCATTCCATCTCTTATTTTCTCTAATATATGGTGGAAATAAAAATATTGTTAGTGTGTATTATCTGTGCTGATTGTCTATTGTCATATGGGCTGTGAAAATAATATGCGGCCGCGTCATGGTGTACCGGTTGTTGTGTAAAATAAGATATTTTAACTTATTGTGAGAAGCCCACTGGGAAAAACAAAATGTAGTTTGGTAAAAGATCCCTAGTCGGTGATTTCCTTTAAGGTGTAAATAATTATTAAATTAGTTTCATATTACTTTATGTTTATAGAGAATAAACTAATCATTTGTTAATATTATTCGTGCATTAACCACTTATAAAAGACCCATCCTATGAGCTGTGGCTACTAACTTTTATAAAAAAATATCGCTCTATTTTGTTTTACACCATGGATTTGAATCTGGCACTGAAGCTTAACCTAAAACCACTAGACCAATGAGACAATTACATAGAACATTACACATGCCATGTAACATAGACGCCTCTTATATCATCCTCCGACGGCTAATCAGTGTTCTTACACATAAGGATTTGTTTAAACTGTAACAACTTATCGTCGCGAGTGGCGACGGGTTAGAATACATGTGTTGCAGCTGTTGCATAAAAAAGGCTTTTTTGTCATTCAAAAGCTATACAATTAAGCACGATGTTTTTCAAGTATATTCTTTATCGATACTATTTTTCTAATTTTTTTAATATATAATATATTAAAAAAATCGATTGTTTTTCGAACTGAGAAATATATTGCAAAGGTGTCTTAAAAATGTAATGGAAAAAAATATATTTAAAATAACACTAATCTTCGTTCACGTTGCTTTTGCCATAAGATAACTATGATAACCTTTTATCTGGTAAATATGGCCGTATCTTTAAATTCCATTAATTTTTTTTTTAATCTTTCTACACTTCACGAACAATATGCACATTGCCTATCTGGAGGGCAGCCAGCTACTATGCACTAGTAATTGCGACTTGTACGATGGGGCGTAAAGGTATTAATAGATGCTACTGCCACGTGAAATAATAAAGTATACGCTCTTATTATAATTGAATCAATTTCTGTTACTTTTTACCCGCAATTTCACCTGCCTAATAGCGTTATACTAAATGTAACTTGTTATTAAACCTACCTATCATTGTGGGAGACAATTTTAAATCCATCCGATATTTCGAGTCACTTTGCCTTTGACTTAAGAAAGATCTTAAATCTATGGATGATGTGCATATTACCTGCCACTGCTGCGCTACTAATTGCGACTTTGTACGATGAGACATAAAGTTATAAAACCTGCTACTAACACTTGTGTATACTCTTATTATTATACCTTATTTTCTATGAAACATCTACGGACAATGTGCACATTACCTATGAACAATACGCACATTACCTATCTGGGCGGGCAGTTACTATGTGCTACAGATGGCGACATGAACGAAAGGGTTTAGGTATAAATAGCTGCTTTCACGTGAGGATATTCCGTAAACAGTGTATGCTCTTGTTATTATTGTGAATGCGTCATGTTCACAGCTTGTAAAAACAACGAAATAATCATCGTGCATTGATGTAAGAACAATTTGATAATGTAAGGATTCAGCAAGTATTCAAAATAGTGTATTTTCTTAATTTATAATTTTAATTTTATTCACGAATATCTGTAGCTTCGCGCGAAGTCTACGAGGCATATTCTTTACATCTACTATATTTGTAGACCCTCACACCGAAAAATAGACTTTTTCGCTGACACGGCAGGCTAACGACCGCTTTGTTCTTCTCGCTTCATTTTTTTCCGCCGACACATTATTACAGCGCTTTAAAAACTTCAAAAATTGTAAATTGAACTGAAAAGGTTGCCGACCCCTACCCTATAAGCAAGTATTACCCAATTATATAGCTGGTGTACGCGCCAACCTCTAGAATATAAATAACTACATTATAACCAGTATCATTGAAAAACGCTTCATATTTCTGAAGTATTAAATCATATTAAATTAACAAAGCCTTGCCGACCTTTTTCATTATTTTTTGCATTTAGGAACATTTTCTGAATGTCCGATATAAACGATTGAAAGATTGAAGCTATGTAACATACTTAATTTTTGTGAAAAAACCAACGCCTAAGAACTCCAACTCACGTTACTCACTTTAAATATAGCTCTAGCCACCAAGGTCCAAGTCCAATGGCGACGAACAATCAAACAATGCAGACAATAGGCGGCTGAGCCATAGTTTACACTTGCACCAGATATTTTGATACCGTCTCACAATAGATCGGGTCGCAAGTTAGTTATGCCATGTTATGCTACGAATGTAACCTATTCATTCCTTTTTGGAAAGATATCCATATCCACATAGGTATACCTACAAATCCTACTAATATTATAAATTCGAAAGTATGTAGATAAGTATGTTAGTTACTCTGTAAAGCAAAGCCTAATGAACCGATAACTTGGTACACATATAACTAAGGGTTCAGAATAAATAGGCTATTTTTAATCCCGGAGTTGCTACGGGATGATAAGTAACAAGAGGGGAACTGCTGGGCGAGTCTAGTAAGTCATTACTACAAAAATATTGAATGAATAATAGAATTTACCATAAAAAAGTTCAAAAGATGAACAGTAACAACAGAAGTTTGTTACAGAAGTTTTGGTCCAGAACCTATAAACGACGGACCGTCATACTTAGTATAACAGATATGAATCGTTTTCATTAACGAGCGGTTATAATCAACCAATGGGAACCAAGTTTTGGTAGTTATATTAACGCCACGTTTATTATATAACGATACGCTTAACTTACGCCAAGGAGGATATTGTACTGTCCGTAAGTAAAACGACTCGTTAATCTCTGTAGGAACTAGGCATAAGCCAGCAGCCTTAAAAAGGTATATGAGATATTAATGGCATACAGCAAACACATAATTATTTAGTTAGAGGACTGCATTCTTTATTGACCCCTAGAAAAATGAATAAGGAAAATTTTAACCAGAGGGAAGTTGGGAATGTGACAGTTTTTTTAAAACGATGCCAAGAATCTCAAAAAATACCGAAGGCGAACGTTTACGATCATATTGTTTCACACAAGGACGATCGGATATCCGCTCCATATTGTGGGACCTCGATATTTTAAGCTAGATTGTATGGAAAAACGTAGTGAATATTATGAGGAAAATTTATCGTTTTAAAAATATAAAAACACAGGGTGTTTTTCTCGAAATAACCTATTTTTATATATCTTAACGGACAAACGGGGTTTATGCGACGATAACCGTTTATCTACACTAATACTATAATACTGTGTTTGTTCGCAATAAATAGACTCAAAAATTACTGGACTAAACAAATTCTTTCACCATTCGAAAGCTACATTATCCACGAGTAACATAGGCTATATAACATTATGCTACGGGAGCGAAGCCGTGCGGATCAGCTAGTAAGGAAATCAAGGAATTGAAGTAATAGTACGATATAAGACAGAGGGTTTCTTGAGACAAATCACAACGTTACGTAAGCGGTAATAACTTCATAAATGTGGGCTTTGCCCAAACTTACTAGCATCGAAACAGATTTTCTATAGTTTTAAACAAATATATGTAACATAACTATACATATAATATTATATTTAACAAAGTCTATTTACGCTGTCTGTCCCAGACTTAGATCTTTATAACTATCTAACAGATTTTGATATGTTTTTTTAAAGATAGAGTTGTTCAAAAGTGTATAGCACTGGTAAAGCGCGGTCGTTAATAATAATTAAAATCCACTACTTTATTACTTCGATTGCATAACATAATATTGAATCATAGGTTTTGAATTACTTGTAAGGAATTTTTAAGGAAAATATAAATTTACCTGCGGTTAAGAACCACCCACTTCTTATATTGTTTTCATAGTGTATACCTCAGTGAGTCAGTGAATCATGAATTAACCTAACAATTTGCTGTTGCCTCTAACTATATAGTATAGTATTATATTATCTGTGCCTCTACCTATTAAAGAAATAAAAACATTTATTTACAAGAATAAAATTTAAAATGAGTCAGAACGACTGTTATCGTAAATGGTTATTTTAATGTGATAAACTGGATAAAGATCGGAATAAGTTTAAATATGGCCAAAATACATTTACCAAATAAAATCAGTTATTATATTTTCCCAAGCCACAATTAATATTTAATTGGCCTACAAATAGCTACCATTAACCAGTGGCAGGCATAAAAATCTATATATTTGACATAAATTACATATCTATACTAAAGTCATAAAGAGAAAACATTTCTATGTATGTTTGGGAAGTTTTTACACAAAAACTACTGGACCGATTTCAAAACTTCACTTCACTGAGTGAGGGCAAACATAGTAATTACAAAATTACTGTATTTTACGTTTATATTTAAGAAAATAGATAATAAAATCTCTAAATATCAGTGAAAACCTATTTAGTTTCGAGTAAAAAATCGCACAATACGTCATACGTATAATAATTATAACGTGTCAAAGACACACAAAGGCGTCATGTTACGGTTAAACTATACCGTTGTTTTGTAAACAGCGCCGGCCTGGACAGCAACATGGACTGTCGTGACTGTTAGTTTAGGATTATTACTATTTTTGGGTCAGAGAGTGGTAAACTTTATTGATATATAATTTGTTTCACCCGGATATATATTAACCTACATTTTTTTGTTAGAGCAAGAAAAAGTAAAAACTGCGTTCAGGTCAAACCGTAGCACAAAATCATCAGAACTTACGAAGGTGTTATGCTGGTGTAAAGAAAGTAAATAGAGATAATATAAAGAAAAGGTATATAAATAAGACAAGAATAGTTGGTACAGGTTCCGGAGTTCAGGCTTTGTTGGTTGGTTTCAGGATTGGTTGAAATAAAGTAACATTAAATGGAATGTGTGTTAATAACGTAACCCTTTTGTAACACACAATATTCTGTAGATCAGCGTATTCTAAAGTATTGTTGTGAAGTACTTAACACGCAAGGACATATCAATATCAAAGAATTTGTAGCGGATATACCTCAGCAGTGTTAAAATCCGTTTCAAAAGCAGGTGCTAGTGAAAAAATAAATAATGCATATTCCCTATGCAAAACGTTGCTTTATTTTCAACAACGTTTTTTCTCCCATACAATATAAAGTAAATATCCTATGATGCAGACTCCGCTATAAATCTCGGCAGATCTCCATTGAGATCAAAAGGAGAATGTTTCGACGATTGTAAAACACATCAAACGATCGTGCCCCACTTTCTTTCGTGAATGTGCAATCTCTTACTATGTGGAATCTATTCATGTGCTTCTATTAGTAATCTATTGTATATTTACAGGTACGAAAGTAGCAGACACGCCAAAACAGCGACCCACGTTACTGGTGTTATCAGACGCAAGAACTAGGGTTGTTTAAGTAGCTTATGTTCTGCTCTTTAAAGTTTCGTCTAATCGAATAGTCTATCAGAATAATTAATATTTCAAAAAATCGAACTTACTATGAACGAGTGCAATAGAATATTAACCAACAGGGAGAGATGGTAAACTGTATGTCAGCAGCGGGTAACATTGACATTGCCACTTGATGACCACGATAGTTCTGGCAAAAGCGTTACGAATAAGAAGAAGATGGGGAGTGATGATCTTATTATTCAACATGAGATGCTTTACCTGTTATAGGACAACCTGTATAAGGGATATAAGCGCACGGACGCCTTTACTGAACTGATGACGAATTTTATAGGTTCAACGATTTGTTTGCTTTTACTTATAAAAGCCATAAATCTCTATCTGCATTTGTAACTCTTAAAAACATAATAAAAATACTGTCTGGCTTTAGAGTTTTAAGATATAAATAGTACAGACATCATTTAAAAGACAGTTCGCTGAGTATTGTAATCTTGGATTCACCAATTATAACCTTGTTGTTCCGTCTACAACAAAAATAAATCATTAATGAGCACATCATATATCAAACACACGCCGTTAGACAATATAATTTAATGGAAATCTTCTATTTAATAATGTATGAAATAAATATATTTAGACATCTCCCACAAGACTACTACATGTATTCTATAATTCGTGTGTATTTTTGGACAAAATATGGCAGCGATTGAAAGTGGCACTCTCCAGCACATTTATATATACTAATAGAAATAAATAGTAAATTTTATGTTACTACGACGGGTTTGAATACATATATCGCTACCCCATTTCTACCCGTGGGTGTCCTAAGAGGCGACAGAAGGTAATTCTGCTCCTTAACATCTTCAGTAATAAAAATGTGGGAACCGAGCCTTGCACGATTGGGCCAAGCTCGCACCTGTGAGGTTACCACCTCACCAGCAGAAGATCGGCGTGAAGCATTATTGCACTGTGTTTCGTACGGTGAGAGGGAACCCGGAAGCCTGTATTCTTAACCCATCCCTCTCCCATCCTGTTCTCTCCCAATTTCTCATCATTAATACTCTCCGCTTGATTATTTATTTTAAATAAAGATTTTGTTTATTTGTTAAACCATGATCATGCAAATTCGACATTCATATAGAACTTTGAGATGTGGGCCTATAGACGAATGCTAGCTAGCTATAAGTTAGACATACCGGGTAGGTAATGTTGAAGTGCTGCGTCGGGTATGAAAGAAATGCGAAAATTGCTGAGACATGAAAGATACTCGCTTCTCCAACCAATTGTGATGGGAAAATAGCAGGCAAAAGAGCAGTTGGGCAAAGGAAAAAGTCGCGGCTACGTAACTTTCGAGAGTGGACATAATCGCAGGTGCTGTGGATCTGTTCACCCTTGCTAAAGAGCGAAAGAAGTATACGGAGCTGACTGCCAACTTCACTACTTGAAGAGACACTCTAAGAAGAAGAAGAATACAACTTTGTTTTGAAAAGTATGTATTATGTTCTATATTTTCTATGTGGTAGAGTCTACCTACCGCATTTAAACCTCAGATATTCAATAAATGTTCTTATAATGAATAAAATGAATAATCACACCAAACCAAAACATGAATAATAAGCAAGAAGCATCGTACGCGGATATTAATCATTCTGCATGTATGTTTATTTATATCTCTGCAACAGTACGAACGACTCCGATAGACTTCGTTTGATCCTTAATACGTTTTACATTCGGACTTGTTCATAAATTTTGTTTAATTAAATTTACTGTTTTCAGTTTTTATGAAATCATTTTATCGGTTTTTACGTAAATTTACAAGTTATATACAAACCGATGCACTCGATATTTATAAACAACTTCAATATTAAAATGTTCAATGTTTTTGCTTGTTGGTGTTGTATTAGTGCTTTAAATTTTTAGACAATATTAGGAAAAAAAGCTTGAAAATATTTTATAATAGGCGCCTTTCCTTAAAAAAAGTCGAGTAAGCGATATAAAAAAATAATATTTGCGACGACAAATATAACAAAAATCCACATTATAAGAATATGAAAACACAAAAAGATCAAACGATTCAAATAGAGACGAACTAAAAACCCAAAAATATTCGTCACAAAAAATGGAACTTACTAAAAAGGTTCAATCCACTTTCGAGCACAACACAATATTTGCACAGATAAATAATCGTATAAATTAGCACACGCGCTGGACGTTTCAAGACGTTCAGAGGCACGGCAGCTACTGAAGCTGGCGTGCTGAGGTTTCTGCCAAAACTACGTCACACGTTGGCCCAATATGGCCAAGATTTACGAACGTTTGCCAAACGTAAGGTTTGTGTAGGAAATTCAAGGATATATATTACTGAGACTTTCCGGGAAAGTTAGATAAATTTTAGTCAAAGAATTTGACATATAACTTGGGTGCTACTGAATAACAAGGAAAACTATACTAAATTTCGGGGATACTAAATTTACTTGTGGGAAATATTCAAGTTTCAATTGCAGTTTGGTAAATAAATAAACTGGGACATTTAACACTACGCCGTCTATCATCATCATCAGATAAACACCCAGACAGTTGAAAATTAAAATGTTCATCACATTATAATTTTCTACTCGTGGGGATCTAATCCACACCCTTGGCGCATAGACCATTGCCACATCCACTGCGCCAATCGGGTTGGTTTTACACTAGGCAAAATCTTACCAATATAAATACCAATAATTCAACATATTTGAGCCACATAAGAATTTATCAATAGCACCAATAGCAATGGCTCCACTTTGAATCTTGAAAGATTTTTAGGATATCACGTATACATTATTTTAAATATATATTCGCTTAGGTACATTCGGTTGTCGTGAATCTTTCTATCCGATATGTTTGTTTAACAAAAGCGCATAAGCTACTCAGCAAACTTTTAATGTGTCAACACAAAACTAGTACCTAGTAGTTTTTAATGTAAAAAACCATTATAATTTGTTTTCGCAAATGAAAACTTTGAGTTTAAAAACTACGTATTAAATATACCAAAGCGTAATTATTTAAATCTAGACCAGATATCATAGATCATAGTCGCACTAAATCACTGGTAATTGATAGCTACACTTCCCGCCAGACAAAGGGTTTCTAGGAACCACGTCGCAGAATACATTTGCGAAAACCCATAATTAGACACAGATGATATTTATTTTTATAGTTCCACACGGGTAACGATTTCGAGGAAGATTGGTAAATAATTATAAGAAGTATGCAATGAACTTGGCTGAGAAGCGATACATATTGTAAGAGCCAAGTTCGCACGGTAAAGTTACCTCCTCCACAGAAGCCCGGAAAAAGAAAATTAAATGCCAATATCATTAACTTCTACCCTGTGGTGACGGCTTAGAATGAGTGGGTGTCGTAAGTGGCGATAGATTCTGCTGTAGAACATCTTCAGCAATAAAGGAGTGGGAGCCGAGCATTGCACGATTAGGCCAAGCTCGCATCGGTGTAATTACCACCTCCCAGTAGAAGATCGGCGTGAAGCAGTATATAACTTACTACTTTGATTTTGAATAATTAACACGTAAAACATAATTTTTATACAATTAATTATGTATTTTCATTGAAGAACTAGAGATTAAAAAAGTATTTTACTCGTACAATCGATATTTTTTATTGCATTAGCACGCGTATTTTTGCAAATCAAGACAGGTAAGTATGTATATTAAAAGTTATTTATCGGTTTAGATTAGAATACAATGTTTATTAGTGAAAATTCTAGACTATGTTAATAGTCATATCAAAATATAGTTGACCTAAACTATATTTCTTCAAAATTAACGATATAACAAATATTACATTTAACATTACAAAACTACATGGAAACAGGGCAATAAAATTTTGAAAAGCTTTTTTCGCGCGAAAATTAACAGATTATAAATTTTCACAGAAGCACGCAATATATAAAGCTTGTCATGGATTGGTCACTGCCTGCTGAAACACTGAGGGATTTCGGGAACATATACGTTAGTAGTTTTCGAAGAAGTGTGTATCTTATTTATTTATAAATCTTACAAAGTTTATAGTAAATACAGTATTAAATTCAATCAAAACAAATTGATTAATCCAGTCCCTTAAAGTTTGGAATGTCACTAGTTCTTTAAGATGAAGATGGAATTGAATATGATGATGATGAAGAGAAAGATGATGACGAAGATTTCTTTTATATTTTTAAAATATGCTTTTTGAGAATTATCCTCCTGGTACTTTTGTCGGAAATCTGTTAAAAATGGAACGATTAGAAATGTATGACTAACTAAAACAGATAGGTACTACTTCAATAAACATTACAGACAGGGTTCCTGAAAAGCATGTTTCAACACTTTGAGTCTATTTAAATATATACTCACTCTCATTCATTCTCTATTAATAATATGTAAATATTTTCATCGTGTTAATAAAGATTAAATTTTTACAACTTTAGAAATCTTAAAGTAACAAAAAAGCAATTTCACCATTTAATAAAAATGTTTAGGTTAAACAACTTTCAGTAGTTTATTTTTACACGATTACATTTTACATTATTATATTATATTATTGAATAGTTGTGCGCCCTGAAAATTTTCTACTTTTATCCATTCTCCTTTGTACAATTAGTATCTCTAACAAAAGCATTTGCCGGTCACAGATAATACAAACATTTGACAGTGACGACAGATTAAAAAGGAAAACTGACATGGCGGCATGGCGGGAAAGGATTATTTGCAAACATATTGCATTAATTAAAGGATAATAAGATGACGCGTGAAATGTTCCCCGTCTGGTTTGCATTACCGACTTGAGATACTGCTTTTGTGTTTGGACGTAAATAATATCTAGAAGAATGCATGAAACAGTCATTGATACATGTGATGGTTTTTCTTCAGGAATTCAGGAGCAATTACGTGAAATGAACTATTTTAATATGATTATGATTACATTTATAACAACAAGTCTCTGCCTGTGATTTTTTGGGAACTGGGTTAAGAAATACCTGTCGGCTATCATAATATAATATTAATAACCTACATTCGGAAATGTAATTAGGCAAAATTTTATATTAATCTATTAAGCCGTTTTTGCGTGTCAGGTGTGGTGAGAAAAGAATGTCATGTCTGGTGCCTCCCCTATCATATCCAGACCTGGCTGGTGAGAAGCGGGGCTAAGTCCAAATAAACCCCGGATTTTTTTTATAAATAATATATTTGAGGCAACATGCAATTTAAAAATGTTAAAGTAAAGAAAAGCAAAAAAGTATGACAATTTACTTGAGGATTTAGTATTGAGCCTACTTGACGAAAAAGGTCAACAAGTCAAGAAAATAAGTTGGCACGTAAATTCAATTCATGTTTTTTGGTCGTGTTTTTAATTAACAATTTTTATTCAAAGTCAACATGCATGGTAAGTCATTAAACATTCAAGTAAGTAAAACATGATAATATTATTCACCACACACATTATAAACTATGAATCATCACATGTAGATTCTAATTATCTATTTTGCATGACCGCATGTAGAGCAGAGTGGCGCAGTGGAAGCGTGCTGGGCCCATAACCCAGAGGTCCGTGGATCGAAACCACGCTCTGCTAGAAACTTTTTTATTTTTTTTATTCATTTATTTATCATAAATTATCATTCCCACAATAATAATTCATTAAAATATTAATTCTTCATTGCTTTGAAACGTACATTTTTTTTCTTCATACATTTTTGAGTAATCTATATGTTATGCACCAAGTGAATAATTGTAATCTCAACTTCTTTATTTATCACATTGTCTGGTCATTATAAATATCGCTGTTTTACCATTGGGTATATAACAAAGTAGAGATGAAACGGATATCCGGTAACTATCCTGTATCCGGCCTATCCGGCCCTATTTTCACTATCCGGGCGGATACCGGATAGTAGTGCACTATCCGGCCGGATACCGGATAATAAAATAAATAAATGTATATGTCAAAAGATGTTTCCCGCGACACCGTTCGCGCTGAATTCTTTACGCCCTAAACTCGTCTATATCGCTCTTTTCTGTGGAAACACAAAATTTTCTAAAACTATATCGTTTCTCGTTGTCTAATCTATTTCTGTATCAAATTTCATCAAAATCGGTACTGTAGTTTAGGCGTGAAGGTACAGATCGTCAGACAGAGTTACTTTCCAATTTATAATATAAGTAATTGATTATTTTACACAAAGCAAACCTATACATATAATTAAACAGTAATCAAACCATTTCTGTACATTGAATATTTTTCAGAAAGAGTAATTGGTATGCAATATGTATGCGCTATAGACACCAAAACCATGGATAGATTTTTATTCTGTTTGTCTGTTTGTATATTCGTTAATCACGTAAAAAGTACTAAGCAGAATTTGATAAAACTTCATACACTGATTGAACAATATCAGGTGCAACTTATAGGCTATATTTGATTTGAAAAAAAATTGAGAGTGGCTCACCATACCAGTAACCGTAGGGTAAAAAAAATAAATCGCTAATGTATCATTAAATGAGGTGTCATTGGATAGGTCTTTAAAAATAAAATAGAGGTTTCTCAATATTTTTTTGGATAAAATAAATATTTTACGAGATATACGCTGCCAAAGACGATATACGGTGCTAATACCTCGTGGCCGGGTGAGTTTTGGGTGGGTTTAGTTGCGGATATGCAATATAATCCATGTGGAAGATATTCCAAGGAACTCCTCGAAAATCAACAGGATAAGCTCCGTGGTTAAGGTTTAATGATGCATATACCCATTGAACTCTAACTCTGATACTGAATTGTGACTAGATAATGTGGTTACTCTTCACAGGTCACTAAAAAGGGAAAAATAATAGCTTTTTGCAAAAACATAGAACCGACTTCCTCACTCTAAAAAGTAGAAAATAACTTTTATACTTTTTTTGTTAAATTGAAAATAGATACAAGCACTGACTTTATATAGATTGAAACAAAAATAAAGATTAATTTCTACTTTTTAGAGTGATGAAGTCGGTTCTATTTTTTGCCACATATGATTATTTGTATATGAATAATGGCAGAAATTGTCGCGCGTGCATATATTCAAATCAAGTTGTAACGCGATAAGCGTCCGAATATCCGGCCACCGGATATCCGGCTATCCGGCCGTGTAGCTAGCAGGATATCCGATATCCTGTATCCGGCCAAACCACTATCCGTTTCATCCCTATAACAAAGTTATATTGGACGGGGTGCAGGGAAGGAAAGGGCTTTTGTTTAGTTTTTCATTGATATAATTATCATGGGAAGCAGAAGGATTCTATGCCCTAGCCAAAAATTGAGTTTGATCATGTAAACAGTTCCTTGACTATATAACTCAAAATTAAAAAAAAATGTTTGAAATCGAACTAATGACTTCTGATATTAGCGCTGCGTGACAAACCAACAAACCATTACACCTAGAATGATCGAACACAACTTAGTAGCATTATAAAAAATATATTGTTTAAAAATTATATAATTTTTTTCTGTAAGTAATTCAAACACTTTCTGCTTTCACTCTCCACGATAGGCCGCCGTACCCAAAATTCGGTCAGTAGGAAAGTTCCCTTCTTCCAAAACCTATTTCAGTCAACAATACCCATTGTGATCACCAGCTGGTCACCCCCCACGGCGTTGGCACTCCGCCAGCGAAAGTACGACAAAGACACCTTTGTTTCAAACGCAAGACATTTCAGCGAATCACTAATTTATGCCCTGACACATTGTTGCACGATATTGTTAGGAGCACTGATTGTTGAGTAAGGACTGGGCGTTTTAATGGACTATAAAAGACCTTCTAGCAAGGTAATAGCTAAAACATACTTGTTATCTGATTTTAGTTCCGAGCTTGACGACCCGATTGGCGTAGTGGACGTGATGATAGTCTATGGCGCAGAAGACATCCGGGTATGTCCCTGACTATTTATTATTTATTTATTTAATAGGACATTCGTAAAAGGTTAAAAAATGTTAAAAAATAATTACTTCATGTAACGTGTCTATTTGGTGAAATAGACTGAACTCTAGTTCTAGCTTAAGCTATGATACTCTTAAGGATAAAATAGATTAAAAGAGAGAAATTAATGTGAGAGAAATTCTTAGTCCTTGGACACCCTGGGCACGGGCCCCTTACGGTAAAGAAGTTATTGAGGATCGATATTTAGTATACGCCGAGAGAAAGTTAAGGAAATTCTATAATATTTTTCTAATAAAGAGAAGATTATAAATCGAAAATAAAAGGGGAAAAACATAATTAAAGCAATCCCTTTCAAGGAAGTGGGAGCAGTGAAATAAAACAAAAATTCCAAACGTGTAAAATATATTTTTCACATCACAAGATATAAACCGGTGATATAACACAAACGGCGTATCAGTGTGGATTACCGCGTTGGCAGCTCACCAAACGGATTCACTTCAGAAATTCGATATTTTTTACAAAATTCTGCTAGTTAGGGCACAGGTTATGTGTAAAGGAAATGCTATGTCTGTCAGACACGTTGTTAGGATGAGTGATGAAATAAAATAAATTATTTTATTTTATTTCATTAAAAAAGGTGTCTATGAACTCTTAATGAGATCTAGGAAAATTTCTTGCTTTTTATACGAGTTAAAATATGTATTATAGCCCAAAGGGGTCGTTTATTTAATTTCTCTTTTTAACACAAATTAAATAATCACCGTCATAAATATCACAATATCTATTAAATCGTAACATTGAATTCCGTCAAAGGAACACTTCAACAACCATATTTCAAAATAAATAGACAAAAAATTATCTTTTCCACAAAATTAGTAACATCTTTCTCCATCATACTGTGCCCTATCTAGTTCTGGCTCTTTTAAACCCTTAAACCAAAGGCACCAATTCTGCACTCCTTAAGCGTAAAATACGTTCATTGCATATCTTCCACAATCTATGAATTTGAACCATCGATTTATCGACTTTGATTACAACCCAAAATTCTCCCGATCATCACTCGAAATTATTTTCCCCCAAAATTCAAGTTTAGAACAACCGTTCCCCATCATACGGGGCCCCGTCCAGCTCCGGCTGGCGCACCCCCTCGGGCGGGAGGCCCCAGCGTGGCCGGCACCCGTTGTGAGCGTGGTAGCGTGGGATGCGGTCGTCCCGGATCATCTCGTACGCGAGCCGCGCGGTGCTGTGCTGGTATTCTGTGAGACCCGTCTTGTATAGGCACGGTCTGACGTAGCCGAGGACTGGAAGGGAAGTTAGAAGTAAGAATAGTTTCTTCAATAAAACAGAGATACAAAAAGTAAAACTTTTAACAAAAACAGATATTATAATAATAAATAATAAAAATGCATTATTCTACACCAATAATACAGAAATTATGCATAATTTTTTTCACACAAAATGTACAGAGCCTTATCGCTTAAAGCGATCTCTTCCAAGCAACCCATAACGAGAGAGATTCTAAAAACTAAAGTGCGTAGGTGGTGCAACAACCGCTATCAAATTTTAAACAGATATATAAATATATAAATAAATACATATTATAAATATTATCTAACTCAAATTTAATCAAATGTATCAAGATGTAACGGTGTCCTGTAAACATCACTAAAATTTTGTCTCAATATTATATTATTATTGATTTTATTATCTTCTCTTGATTACTAAGTTATGAAAAGCCAACATATATAAACCAACTGTGTGTGAATTAATAAAAGCACCGTGTAATACGCTTTAAAAAGCCTACAAAGCAATATAAAAAAGTGCCGCTATAGTGTATACAGTATAGCTTATTACATTGTTATACTGCGATTGCTAAATAAACACATTCTAATATGACCTAACCGTTGCAGTCGTCAACCATTGATCCAAACATTAGTCAACATGACCGGACTAATTATAACAAAATCATAACAAACAATTAGCAAGCGTCATTATTTACCACACAATTACACACAACATTTAGCACAATCACATTGTCGGCATAGCGACGACCGAATATGTACTTACGTGTATGATCCTCAGATGGAATGCACAACATTCAATACGTAGTTAGTTAGTTACATACATTTTTATTAAATTGTTTTTAGTTAAAAGGATTTTTCGGAAATTTCAATTTGGGAAGATAATTTGGCTAAACTCGCGTGAAGGCAGAACGATTACGAAATAGGAAAGATTTATTTGTTTGTTTGTATTGAATAGGCTCCGAAACTACAGGACCAATTTAGATGAAAATTTGTACATAGATTAGAAACCCCAGGAATGATATAGGATAGTTTTTATCCCGAAAATCCTACGGGAACAGGAGATATACGCGGGTGAAACAGCGGAGCTCAGCTAGTATTTAATAAAGTACAAGAAACGTTTACACAAGTAAAGGATCATAACTTTTAAATGGGGAATAGATATGAGAAATTGCTCGGAATGATTGATTTGTTTCATAATCTAATGAATTCTTAAAAAACGGCAATCTTGCGTTTAGCCTTAGTGGCCTTGTGAAAGGGTAAATGTAGGTAAATTTTTGGCTTCAAACGCTTATTTAACACCACACTTAGTTACCTAACTTACCCGCTACCACACTAAGTTTGGTATTAACCTAACTGAGTGTGGTAGCGGGGTAATCCACGTTTAGTCCCAAATGTCACCCATCACAAACTGTCTACGCTATTATTCGCTAAATAACCTCCAAAACTAACTTCTAAAGTGTGTCTTCAATGGTTCCAATGTAGGCTTGTTCATGTCCCTCTCGTACAATTCCCGGGCCACCTTCATCAGTTCTGTATCTTTCATCGCCAGTTTAGGAGCGGGAGGGGGCGGTTCCTCTGTTGTTTGTTCCTCGGTCTTGCTGGGAGCACGTTTTTTCTCGCGCGGTTTGAAGGGGCGCGTTTTGAACTCTATTGCAAATACAATTTTTAATTATTATAGCTTACTTACTCAATCAAGTAAGTACTTGATTTCTTAGTAGTAATCTTATAAATTCATCATGAAAAAGAAAGGAAATAGAGACACAATTCTCGTACATATAAATTATTTTTACTTAAAAATTATATTATAGGTAATATCGTCCCGCATAATTTTTAGTCTGTTATATGAAAATGGATACATTTGACGTCTATTTCAGCTATTTTGTACTTAGCAACACCACTGTTCTAGTAGGTTTTCTTGTTAGTGACCACTTTTAAAAACCGCAGCAGACAAAAGATGAATAAAAGCTATTTAATTACTGACTTTAAACTATAAAAAGAGTTAGTATCCCAGTATTAGGATTGTCTGGGTTTACCTTGAGACAGATGTGCGCAGTAATCGTTAAAATACGTCGACTGACCGCGCAAGCTCCTCATAGTCGCTTTTATGAACTTTTCTATCTCCTCGTCTGTCCATGCTTTCTGTTAATATCAAATTTAAAATAAAAATATCATAATTTCATCAAACTCTGTGCAAAGACATGAGTTTTTTACGACAAAGAAAGCAATAGATCATCAGTCTATGAACGCATTTGTTACAAAGCTGACAAGTTATTTTTCAAACATAAAAATAAAAAAGGATGGTGATAAGAAAATATTTTATCAATTTCAAAATATTCTTTTTCTTATATAATATAGTTAAGATTATAATTATAGCCTGCTTGAAGTATTTAATTAATTATGTTTTGTTCTCTTTGTGGGTCTATAGGTCAATAAAAAGTAACCAATCAGGTGATAAAAATTCATCTAAATTCTAAATCCGTTCATTATAATATACACCTAACTTTTAAAAGATGATAAACGGTTGGCTTACATCTTCAGAACCAACTCTTGGATCCAGCCACTTGCCTTCAAATGTGGCCCACCGCAACTCAGGGCGACACCTATAAATTATTACAGGATATTACGATCACAATAAAAAGATATCCAATATCTATAAGTACATCATACATTAAAAAAGTATGTTTATTTATGATAGGAGAATATGTTAATCTGTTTTATGATTATATTTAAATTTATCATAGAATATCACGTTAGTAGCAACAAATAACAATATTATATTATAAGCTTAAAGATCGCGATCGTATCGGTTTGAATCCCGAATCGGATGAAAAATTCGTATGGGCCATCGAATATGTAATGTGCACAATTCATACAGATATTAGAAAATTTTAAACAGCTTTACTTACATTTGTGTCTTCCTAATTGGATGCTGCCGAAACTCGTCGAAATATTCCGTTAGAAAAGACATTTTTCACGCTGTAAATTTTATAACAAAAATATCGTACACCTATCTATAAGATTAATGTATAACTGACACGAAAATGACGGATAAATTAAAAATAATTAACATTGAAAGTAACTGTTTAGAAACTCAAAGAATTTATTTTAATCTTTGATTTTAGTCTAGAAATGTTTGGTGCAGGCTGTTTCGGTAGATTAATAAGTTTTAATGAACGAAAGAATATTTGGTTCAACTGTAATAACTATGCTCAGCAATAAGGCTGATGTTATGACTAATTTCGATTTCAAATTTCTTTCAGTTCCAAGCTTTCATGGCATTGCATGTTTGTGATTTGCAGGTGTTGTCAACATTTTGATTACCTTCCGATATGTTGGTAATTATTTTTTAATAAAGAAATATTTCCAACTTTATGGAAATGTACGAATTAATTTCTTTTAAAAGTTAATATTTGTAAGTAATTGTGAACGTACGTAATGTTAATTGTAAGGCGTGCATTGTATTTGTTATGTGATATTGAATCACGTAGATAGCTCATTCCAAAAAGCTTTTTGATCAGGTAAATAGTTGGGTGTTTATTGCACTTCGCTTTTCTTTTATTCAAACTTACATTAAAAGTTTTAAATCAGAGATATAAAACCTTTTTAGTTTAAATAGTAATTTTGTGAACATAAAAATCATCTTTAAAAATCGACCTTAAGTTGCGAACACCTGACATATAAAACTCATAATAAGCCAGTCGTACATACAATTTTTATGCGGATCGGTAGCCGCAGACTGCCGTGACCGGGCGACGTAAATCGAAATGATATTTTTGGATAGCACTAATTTGTCGTACATCGTTCGAAGGTCATTATCGTTCTGAAATCAATCCAAGGTTGACGACGCCTGCTAACGATTGATTTATTGAAAATTTAAGGCATTTATTTAGTACTATCGGAAAAGGTTACTGAAATCAAACGATTAAATTGTAGTTATGTAATTGTGATGATCAGCTATTAATGTTTGGATTGCATGCGAAATATAGTATTGCTTTATAAACTTAGTATAACTGACGTCTTTTTGTGTAATTAGTTTTGTAAATAAATTACAAATTACAACGTATCGCGGAAAATCTTAGATTTAAAGAGTATCCAGTAAAGCGCGTGCAAATTCTGGCTTTGATTTTTTATTGTCTGAATTATTGTAATTGGTATTGAGGTCATGAAAGCTCCAACCCATAAATTTCTATATTATAGGGGTTGGGTAGATAACGAATTTATATTAGAGCGAACATGATAGCTCATAGGTTTGCACTTTTTCATTTAATGTAGAAATCACGCTCTTCCGAGCGTATTGTATTGTATATAAAAACCAAAAAAAATACAGCAGAATTCCTGACATGTCATTGTGGTATTTCAACGTATTATTCATATTTGTCGAATTATACAGCACCATTCATCATTATTTATCAGTTACTTTTTTTTTGTTCATGGAATCACAAATTGTTCCTGTTTGAGTACAAAGTCTCAGTATTTGTTTTTAATGAATTTCTAGGGTTTTATTTTTACAAATTCTAAGCACTTGACATTTCAAAAGACCTTATAATAATAAAAAGCCAATTTATAATTATCATTATGATTTTTTTAAATATCAGACTAAATACAAATATACATATAATATCTGCATATAATTTTATTCTGATAATGCAAAACTACACCTAATTCTATTTAATGGGAATCAAAGCATAAAAACGTAAATAAAACAACAATTATATTAAAACTATTTATTATCCTTAGACGTAACATACAAGTGATTTTATTTATTCGACATTTTTACATTAAAACAAGAACATTCACTTCAAACGGTGCTTATCCTTAACATTAACTATCTTATCTCGTATATATTAAAACATAATGAAAATTTATTTAAGATTTAAAAATAAACGCAAAAACTTAAAACTGTATGAAGAAACTAATTTCATAGATTTACTATTTTCTTTATAATGTGAGAAGTTGTCAAATATACAGTATTTAAAACTTGTATATTGTTTAACATAATTGCATTATTTTTACGATAAAAATGATCTTAACTTTCAGTTAACAGAACTTTGTTTAACGATTTCTAAATCGAATCTCTATTAACCTTTACTTTCGATAATTTGTAATGTAAATCTTAAATTTAAAAAGAATAAAGTTGTTTTCAAATTAATTCATTAATCTGAACGTTATATTTATAGAAATTTCTTTCTATCATACAACAGTATTTGAAACAAGCTCATTATACTAGGTTTTGGTCAATTAGGATCTTCTACATATGACGATAACAAAGATTGACTTAAATACGACCCTTGTACGAGGTAAATTGTCATTTTAATCGAAATTGTGAACCATTTTACGAGAATGACATCCTCATTTCACAGTTATACCTGCTTTATTTTAAAAGTTATTTAATTGCCAGTTATATTAAAAGTTATTAGTCAGATAATCTTACCGAGGGTAAAATTATTTACGATTTTGAAAGTCATATTACAGTAGTTGCTTAAATTGATTGTTTATTTAAAAATGTTTTTTTTTAAATTAATCAGTATTCTGTGTTCTTCTCGTATATTTTACAGTAACAGTCACATTGTCTAAATTCCACGTTTTGGTAGTGTAGGTTTTGGGCTTTCAAATAGGTCAATTTTTCATTTAGGCAGTCAAGACATATAAATATATATCAATCTATACAGTTACGTAAAATAATCCTGTGAATCAGTATAACTTGTTATATTTCTTAACTTAAATTTCATTGTTTTTCAGAAATAAAACCTATTTCGTGTATTTCAGTCAAATACTTATTGATTTGCGTCACATGTTATGCTCTATACAAGTCTCTGTTTATTCGTCAACAATGAGGGCTAACGCGTGTGTATCCACCGCTAGAGGCGCTAGTGTAGCCTGAGGTCTCCGAAATGTCATTAGCTACTGTTTATGCGCGGGCTGAACGGTCTTATCTATTATTAGTATACTTCTGAGGTATTTAGAAACATTTAATTAAAATATAATTCTTATTAATACCGAGCGTTGCTTTGAAACAGTTCTATCTTTCGGTATCTTTTTTCATCATTTATTCTAACCAAAACTGACACTGCGCAACACAGCAGGATGAGGTTATATTATTTTTAATTCAATTGTAGGTATACTTTGTTAAACGCCAGATTTAAACCTACTTTGAAAGCTATATTTCAGTTCATATCAAGACCTCACTCGCGAGTGGCGCCACCTGGTGAGCAAACACGTAACCCCTCATTGTCCAACCATCGTCAACGGCCGGTATTGTTGTGTGCACTAGAATCGTGCGCGTATGTACACAGCGGCGACGTCGTGGTTGGCGTAGCCGAGGCGCTTGGCGTGCTTGAAGATCTCGTTGGTGGTGGCGGTGAGCGGCAGCGACTGCTCGAGCGCGTCGCCCAGCCCCAGCGCCAGCTTCAGGTCCTTCTGCATGTGGCTGAGTGGCTGGTGCGTGGAGTACGACGACTCGATCATTGCTGGAATAGCGAATTTTTTTTATAATTTTTGTCTATGCTAACATTATAAAGAGAAAAGATTTGTTTTTCAAAATGTTTTATTTCAGATGAATCCATATTTTAACAAAAATCGTTATCAAAATTTTACAAAAAAAATAAACAATTAATTCTGATTACATTAAAATACATCATTGAAAATTTAATACGCTTTATACATTTCTAAAACCTCATCAAACCCAAATTTTGTACAGAGATTGTTTGAAACCCGATAAACCCGATTTGAAACCCGAGAAAGGACATAAGATAGCTTTTACTGCGGAAATCCTATGGGAACGAGAGATATACGCGGGTGAAACCGCGGAGCTCAGTGAGTCAATACTGACTGAGCTTCGCAGTTTCACAAAAATATTAATAAAATACCTTTTAACGGGTTTTAAACGCGGTTCATTACATAAAAATAAGGAATGACCCGTGTGGCGATGGGTTAGAATATATATTGTGTCACTACTCCATATCTACCTCTGGATGATGTAAGAGAGAACAGAGGGAAATTTTATTTTATAATATTTTCAACAATAAAACAGTGGATTATGGAGCACGCCGATCTTTTGCTCACCAGTGCGAGCTAGGCCTAATCATGTAATGCTCGGCTCCCACTATTTTACTGCTTGACTTTTTACTTACCGTGACCCTTCAACAGCAGATATGGAGAAGCTAATTCAAGGCCAGCACATCTAACAAATCAGCTTGGCTTAACCCAACTCCATCAGCAAGTGTCAATGCTGCACCTAGTGCTGCTATGTACAATAACCTTACTCACCGCGACCCTTCAACAGCACGTGTAGAGAAGCTAATGGAGTCAGGGCCAGCACGTCCAGCAAATCTGCTTGGCTTAACCCAGCTTTGTCAGCAAGTGCCAATCTTTACCTAAAGCTGCTATGAGCAATAATCTAACTTACCGCGACCCTTCAGCAGCAGGTGTGGAGAAGCTAATGGAGTCAGGGCCAGCACGTCCAACAAATCAGCTTGACTTAGCCCAGCTCTGTCAGCAAGCGCCAATCCTTCAGCTAGTGCTGCGAGGGACACTCCCCCGACCACTTGCAGCACGGAGTTCATCTTGGACGCGTTGCCGATATCACCTGGAAAGTTGTGCGGTTCATTATCCTTTTATTAAAAATTCGACACAGTATTGTAGTGTGTAGACGCCCTTCTATAGAGTATTGATGACAAACGCATAACATTGTATTTAAGGAGTAATAAATCATACTTCAAACAGTACACGCGTTTACTTATTTACGCAATCATTGAAGTATAAATCTTTAAGATAAGGATTTTACTATACTTTTCACTGATCAGGGGTGTTATTATAACGACACTGTGACGTGACATTATCAGAAAGTAAATATTAATTTCGATGTTGCTGAACACATGCATTTTTATACCATATTTAGACATGAAAATATAAACATAAACGATTGGTAATCTGGTGTCACTTTATGGGTAACTTTAAAGCTGTATCGTTGCCCTAGTGATTCCATACAAACGTCTCGCCTCCTATACATTGTTTTACATTTCCTATACGAGTGTACATCTCAAGTGACATAAAATCGGACAAAGGCACTACTACCAAGGTAGAAGGAGTTCTTGCTCATGGCCTTGAAGCAGGACTGGCAGTCGTCGAACAGCGAGCGGTCGCCGGCCGCCAGGATGATCAGCGTGCCCTCCTCCGCCTGCGTCTTCGAGCCTTGGATCTGCAATGGTACGGGTATTCATTATAATAAATATTAACCGACTTTCAAAAAAAGGAGGAGGTTATAGATTTTTGGTTCAAGTCTGATCATCCATGTGGAAGATATTCCAGGGAACTCCTCGAAATCAATGTGGGACACTAAAATTACATGACACACGGAAAAATATTTTATTTTATGTAGCAGCGTGCAAGCGTGGCATGCGGTTCACCTGATGTTAAGTGACTGACCGCAGCCCATGAACATCCAAAGCAGCAAACTATTAATGATGCCTTGCCAGCTTGAAGGAAGGGGAAGGGATTAGAGAAGAGGATTAATGATAGGAGTTGAGGACTAGAACAGGACGGGAGAGGAACGGGATGGGAATACAGGACATTTAACACATCGCCATCTAGTCTACAATAAGCAAAGCGTGTACTATAATAGCTCCCATGGCCGATTTCAGCCATAGTGGCCAATCTCTGCTGAGACTAGCCAGCAGGATATTATGGTGCACGAGTGTATCCGCGAACACAGTTGCACTCTATTCCTTCACTCTCATAACCCGATGGGATGGCAAACCGACCGTATGCGTATGCGCATGGGTAGTCAAAGTCAAAGTCAAAACGTTTATTTTCCAAATTGGCTTCTTTCGAGGCGCTTTTAGAACTAGATAATGGGCGTGTACCTATAAAACTTCACACAAGCCGAATCTTACATACTGTCAACGATTGAAAAGATTAGTGGGGCGTATAACAAACCTGCGCCTCCAGGTAGCGGCCGCCCTTGCCGCTGATGGCCTCGACGATGTCGTGCGACGTGTCCGCGTCCACCGACGTCATCTCCACGTAGCCCTTGCCCTCCAGCGACGGGCAGTGCAGCACGCCGCAGTTGCCGAACACCATCTGTATTTATTTATTTATTGGTTTACCAGTAATTGTTACACTGAAGTGAAACACATGAATACAGAATTAATCTTAGGACTTAGCGTACAATTTAAGGTAGTTGGTAGTTAAAAGTTGTTGTAATAAGAAATGTAAACTATGATTAAAGTTGCTGTACTGAAAGACTAAAATTAAAGTTATTGTAATGACATACAAAGTTTTAAATATTTGTGTTCAACAATGGATCAGCCTAGTTGATGAACCAGACACTTAAGTTTATTATCTGTATAATGTATACCATTCTATTCAATGTTTCACATATAACAATACAACATCCTTTATAATTTACTAGCTGATCCACGCTGATCGCTGCCGTAGCATAATGAATGGTAAAATTGGTACAATAGTTTTTGAGCATATTCATCGATGATGAATAGTTTATTCTATGTTTATATTCATATCTACAATAAATTTGATAAACCACACCCGTGGGTTAATAACTTTTAATAGTTTATATTTTGAGCAATGTTTTTTTTTCTCTTGTTTATTTTTATTATTAGCCTCAATTACTTGTCTTATTAGAGATTATCAGGGAATCATAATCCTTTGAAATGTTGCTATGCACTATTTACATTGTTTTTTATTTATCCCAAGATTGACTATATTATATGACTTGTTAGCGATAAGTTATTAAATAAATATATAGTTATTAAATAAAGTTTTAGCTAAATGTAAAACCTATGGCCTACGATGGCCTATAGCATATCCTGTTCCCATATGGCGTTTGGTTCTCTACTTCCCCAGTGGGTGCCAAGCATTGCACGATGGGGTCAAGCTGTGTTTACATCCCTGGGTTAACATCAGGTGAACCGCATGCTCCGCAGCCTGCTGTAGCATAAAAATAAAAAAGGTCACCTCTTTAGCTGCCTGAGGGTCGGCCACGCAGGAGAAGGTGATGTCGGCCTCCTCCACCACGTCGCACGGCGTCACCGCTATCGTAGCGCCGACCTTCTCGAAGTCTTTGCACTGGAAATAAGAAATAATCCATTAGATATATTGTATAAAGCTATTTATTGTATTAAACGTGACAGTCCAAACTTAAACTCAATGCTCAATGCCCTTGGTTTGATGGAAATACTCAAACATTAGGTATATTAGGTAGTGTTGTTGCTATTATTTTATAAAAAGTCAATAGGTTTTTCATAGATTATTTGATTCATATTTAAATATTCAAAGGACTTATTCTTTATATTTCTAATTATATATGGATGTACCTTTAATTATTTAACCTAAGTATTTTCATGTAAGTAACTTCTAAGTTTTGTAATGAGAATAAATTATTATTTAAACTTAATTATCTAAAATGTCCTGTGTTATTATTTAGATTACATTAATCATAATAAAGTAAAACTGGAATAAAGATATCGATAAACAAACAATTGTTATTTAAAAGTAAATAATTTGTGGACAGTAAATCTATTTTAAAAGCAGCGCCATCTAGCGTATGTTTGATGAAACCACTTTCCCACAATATCCGACAGATGGCGCCACAGGTTTTCAGTCCCAGACGAATCGATCGCACGCCACGCGAACGTACGCGTCAACGACCGCCCGCAAGCCAAGCGCCGCCATTTTGATAACGGCTCTTTCCCGCCACACACAAGTCACGCACAATTGAGCACCGTGCACTCGACTATACCGAATTCCGAGCCGCATTCATACGACACGCGACTGTTGGAATACGTTCAACGTCGCTGAAACGAGCATCAACAATTAGAAAGATAGAAAACGTTCTATGCGTGAATTGTCAATTGTTACATTGGTCAGTGTTATCGTTGGCATAAATCATTGTTTATGAGATTTGTGACAGCTGATATGCTCGAGAATGACTTATCACTTTTTTGTAACGGGAAAACAGTCGTTAATCATAATTATATACACAAATGTTGGACCTGTTATGCTTGCGGTTAGGTCATATATGTTAACGGTTAAGTAATAAAGACAAAAAGCGAAAGGAAGTCTGGCGAGACATAGCTTGGAAAAAAGATAATATGGGCCATCCATATTCCTTTTCTGACAAAGAGGCCTTTGTTTTGCCTATTACTTAGCTCATTGGCGAATTTACGTTACATTGGGAGAAGTCCAATCCGACGCAAATGGCACAAGCGTCCTTCTATTTTAATTATAGTAAAATTAAGAATAGATTATACAAAATGCTCAATGAACATAATCATTGTTGCAGGTTATTTATAGCCGGACAAAAGGTCACACCCAATAAAACGATGCAGTTGTGATGTAAATTATTAATTTACGACAACTGCGACCGTGCGTCAATTTATATTATTTACCACGAATTTAAATTAAGAGCCAATTTTCACACTATTGTTATTGCAAGCATGTCCTCTATTTTTCTAGAGGACAAGGCTGAGGTGCAATTTACTAAAACATTTCAGGAATTCAAACGATTGAGCCAATTCATGAAAATTCGATTTAGTTCACCCGCCCGTATATATCCTACTAATATAATACATAAGTATATATCCTACTAGTATAAATACGAAAGTATGTGAATCTTCACAATTTGTTACTCTTTCATGCAAAAACCACTGAACGTATTAAGATAAAACTAAACAGAAACATAGCTTATCAGAAAAATACATAGGCTACAATTTACAGTTCAGCGCGAGTGAAGCCTCCGGCAAAAGCTAGCCTCTCATAAACAGGTTCTAGAATAGTCCCTCGATCACAAAGCTGACGTGCAAACCTTACTAAACGGATTAGAGAAAGAATATTGTATGACCTCAAATTTCAAATATCGAACATCCGTCAAATAGGCTCCTTTTTGGACGGTAACTGATTTCTTTCAGTCGCCCTTTCATACCATGAATCTATTAATTTAATATGAATTTCCCCGCACGTCCGCTTCGACCTTGAGAGCCAAGTTCAAAGTTTCGAGCAGGCCTGCTATTCCCATGTAAAGTAAATATTTGCCGAGATCAAAGCCGATCAATTCACGATCGTCAAGTGTTGACGTCTGGCGACTAAGGTGACGCAATATTTGGACCGAATGGCCCTCGCTCCGCCAATTTAATAGAATCAGTCTCGTCTTACGATACTTTGAGATACGATACTCTGAAATTAGATATACATGTAGCAAACCGACAACGATATACGATTACGTATATTTAAGAAAGGTAAAAAAATGTTTGAACTTTTTATTTGTAAAAAAAGATCGCGAGATCGCCGCTAAAGATAAAGGCAATAATTATGAGCGAGATATAAAATGGTATAGACTCCAAGTAGGTCAGTAATAGTCGGCAGCCTATCCCTCGACCCTTTTCACAAATCTTCGATGGCTACGAGGCGTTATATAAAGCAGAATAAGATTTTAAACATTTAAAAGTTGCCATTTAGATTTGCTACGATTACGCAAGTTTTCTGTATTAGGGGAGGTACATTCGCACTCTTAAATGTTATTTACTCATCTTTCCAATAAAATGAAAACGAGGCTATTTGCTTGTCACTGAAATTTCTGTCTTTATACTGTAAAAATGTCTTTATACTGAAATTTCCATACTATGCCTTAGTATAATTAAAAATTCGGAAAGATTATACAATAAGGATATATTATATCGTATTAACTATTAACATTTAACAAGGATGTAAAGGAGAAAAAATACTAATTATTATGCCAATGCCGAATACTTTTAAAAACCGGATTTTTTGCATGGTTTTGTCGCAAATATAATATTGCTTGGGCTTAACAGACATCAATGATATTTATTTTATAATATGTATAAGTGGAGATTAATAAAATTATAAATGTTGCCAAGAATAACAAACATAGTTATTGAAAGCTTGCTGTTCCAAAAACCTACAAGGAGACATATTTTAAAAATATGTGTAAAAAAGAATCACTCTAGATGAAACGATAACGAAATGTCATATAACTTGAGTCTGGTTTAATTTTGTCATTATATGCATTTGTTAATATTCTTTTTAAAATGCAAACTTAATTAGCTATTTCTGTGTTCAACTGTGGTAAAGTCAACTCCAAACCTAGAAGTTGGCCGCTGTAACTTACCTAAAGACAGAAGACAAAACAAGATTCATTTACAATAGTGCTGATAAGTAGATTTCAAAAAAAAAGCCAAGATATTGGTACTAACTTAGCTTATTTAAAAAAAGCAATGTTTCATGATTTTAATTTACACAAGAAAATAACAAAAGCATTTTTCATAAATGTCTTATCATTTTCATAACGTTCAGTCTCAAGCGCGACATTTACATGTAAATATATTCCTCATATAATACGTCGGCTTTCATATTATTGTGTAACAGTAAATGGCCGATAATAATAATTATTCACGTACTTAACATAATGAAGCGTGGCTAAAACCAATTATTTTGGTATACAACCAAGAGGACAATTTGCACTTTTCAAACTATATTCGTGCACATTTGAATAGCAACATTGGCTATGCTAAATTGTTTGTTTATAAAGAGAATTGATAAAACTACCCACGAGTAATTAAGGTTTTTTTTTACGGATTGATAAAAAAATACGTTGATCTTAATTAGCTTTTTTGATAACAATAAAAGGCATCAAGTGTTATCATCTATTTCATTACTCAATTGTTAATTGATCATAAATTAAAAAAGTAATTCTGTAGATTTCTGCTATTGAAGAAACAAAACTGCTGCACGAATTTAAATGAAACTTGTATCCCATTAAACGTTTTCGTGTCATTCATTTTCATTGCGCCATTAAATGGTTTATTCTTTGTATCTTTATTTTAAGCCAACCTGACTTAGCATAAAGATATTTACTTTAAATAACGATACAAGAAAACGAAATTAAAGCATAATATTTTATACACGCTGTTCCGCGTGACTTCGCTCCCGTAGCATGTTCCATGCATTGCATGATTCAATGGTAAAATAATTTTTCAAGGATGTCCAGTAGTTTTCAAGCCTATTCAATTCAAACAAACAAAAAATCATATCTTCCCTCTTTATAATATTAGTGTAGAAAAATTCATAAAGTTTCCGACATAATATAATTATTAATTACCCAGCTTTCGCAAAAACAAATTGAAAAATAAACATTTAACATTAATGAATACTATTTCACTTCTATTACCAAATAAGATAGAAAGTATCTTAATTAATGCCCGGTTCCTATAAACGACGGAACGTCACAGTATAACGCAAACGAATGGTTTCCATAACGGGCGGTTCTAATCAACCAATCAGAATCAAGTTTTGGTAATTATGTTAACGTCACGTTTATTATAGAAACGCTTTAGACTTACGCCTAGTCCGATATTGTACTGTACGTAACTGAAACGACTCGTTTTATTTTTATAGGAACTGGGCATAAATAAACTTGAGGTAACCTAAGCGTTTTTACGAACACGATATTAAAGACGTTCTAACGGCATCCAATGACCGCGAAACACGCAATATACTTCCTAATTACTAATTACTAGATAATACAATTGGAAGGTTATTACACGCTGCGAATACAGGTCAAAGCCCAGTTTCTTATGTCGGCCGAATTAAACGAAGAACTTCAGGCTACTTACCTATATATAGATTTTCAGGTGAGTATAACTAAATATAAGTCAGCATTTTTTTCCACAGCGGGCAAGCGGAGCATGCGATTCACCTGATGTAAGTGACTGACCACAGCCCATGAGCATCTACTTCATCAAAGTGTCAGTGTCAAATGACGGGAGACTCAGAGACTTGCCGGCTTGAAGGAAGAGAGTAGAGGTTTAATTAGAGGTGAGGAATGGGGTGGGAATACAGGCCTCCGGGCAACAACTCACCGTACGAAACGCAGTGCAATATTGCTTCACGCCGATCTTCTGCTGGGGGGTTAGTACTTACATCAGTGCGAGATTGGTCCAATCGTGTAATGCTCGGTTTCTACTCTTAAAATCAATTCCATTTACCATTCAAAAACAAATGAGCGGTTTTGTTAAGGAAAGCACACTTGACAATGTTCTCATTATTGATTTTCTTTCAATTGTCTATTGTTATTTAGTATTTATTGGTAAGATGGAGACTTATTTTTCCTTTTAGCATAATTACGTTGAATGACTTCATTGTTTTAGTTTATCTAGAAATGTCGTTATTTTTCCTGTAGCATAGCTACCTGTCGAATAAAATCAAGTCATCCAAAGTAATTAAAAATTGCAATTATTGATCAAAATACTTATTCGAGTCAAGTCATCTACCACTAACGTGTAATAAAACACAGTATTGTATAATTAACTTTTATACGTAAGAGGGTACAGGTCAACAGTCAAGTCACATAATAATTAAATATAATAATAAAAAATTGCAGTAGGGATCCTTAGACTTTGCTCAACTAACAAGATAGACAAGCAGGTCCCTCGAAACTTGACTATTTTTACAGAATATTTTTGGTGGACTTAAACTTGCGTAATTGCATTTCCAACGTTTACGTAAAACCCAAAACTTATACGTCGCCGTTATTACAACACATAGAATCTATACCTATAATCATTTCTGAACTGACACGCAATACCTGTATTTTCTGAACATAAAACACAATACCGTTTTAATACCCAACATATCCAATACCATAGTTATGATTCAGCTAGGATTCTTGACCCTTAAAATAATTTTTAATATCTGTTATGTGCTATGGTTCTAAGTGAGCATTAAATAAAAGGCTCAAATATCAGTAAGTAGGCACACAGCTCAACGGGTACGTCCGCACTCCGCACGCCACATATGACAGGTGTGAAGTGTCAGAAGTGACACTAGCGCCCCATTGGTCTGTGTGCTAACATTTAATATATATCCTGAACACCACAATATCTATTCCTTTTATGACTCATCTTCTGGCTCCCCTATAATTCTGTATCCTATACTCTTGACCATCTATTTGTGTATCATTTCTCTCTTCACATCCACCCACGAAATCTAATCCAGATTAAATGCAATTCAGCTTATCACAACGCCTGCACATCGAGGCCAGCCCTTTCACCGTTGCTCAAACAATGACTTCGGCTATAACGTACAAGTATACGATTACATGAATGACCTAACAACTGTGAAGTTTAGATATTAGTCACTACAGCGTAACTAGTAAGCAAACATTGCGACAGCGCACACAAAGGATTTTGAATTCAAACAAATTACATTTGACAATGAAGACAAAGTTTAAATGGCCAAAATATTAGACAATAACTATAATAATAATAATAGTAATTAGTAATTAAAAAGTGGAAAAGTTTGATCATTAAAATTATGTTACTGTATATTTTTGGTACTATAGTAAGAAATAATTTTGATTATAATAGGCAGGGGTTCATGGAATATGCTATTGGTAAAAGGCGTCTACGCTAGAGAAACTGGGGGCACAGCTATTTTTTTTTTATCAAATGCTTGAAAAAGTCGTCCTTAGAAAATGTTGTCCTCATTAAAAACACAAAGTAATCACATGATTCTACCTTCGTTAGATTAAGCTATCAGACTGCATAAAAGATCAAGTATTAGTAATTTATCTATTGATCTACAATACATGTAATCAGTGACACACACACTGTAGCTCTCCATACATACACGTAACATTCCTAGCATCTCTATAGACTATAGGCCAGGTGTATTGAACTGCGCGTAAACATTGATGACAAGAGGACCTTCGTTATAAAATTAACATTTTATCACGCCATCTGCTCTTTTTCATCGCGCGTTCATTAGAACTGGAAAAAACTGGAGGAAACTAGTAAAGAGCTGAAAGTTTCAAAGTCTTACGAAGTTTTCTACACGTTTTCGTTTGTTTTGTAAATTAGCCGTTCCTTTCCAGGAACTTCCTTAGCCCTTCCATAGAATATGCAAAATGAAATTTTCAAATGACCTTAGTCTATGGATATAAAGGAAATTGGACAAAATCAAAATCGTTGGAACATAATGAATAAAGACTCGAAATGCGACAAAATAACTTGAAAATTTACTTAACATCTGATATTTATCTCAACTTACAAGGTTACTTCTGAATAAATTACTTACTAGATGAAAAAAAAACACATTGAATCGAAAAAGAAATTTCTTTGGAAAGAAGAACTAACACTTCATACTGTGACAAATAACATTAAATATATAACAAATCTTCCAATAATAAAACATTCATAAAATAGATGAAAAAACTCATCAACCAGTCAAATGCGTCACTAACAGGTTTTCCCTCCAAACCATCAAACCACCCACCATCATAAACATTTCTTCCACTTTATTAAGCGCCACGAGCTAGACAAAATACCGAGTCACGTGACTTGAATGTGACGTCATCGCGTAAAGAAATTATTTTCTTGCGGTATTAATAAAGTTGGCAAATGACTCGCGCAAAAAATATATGAAATTCATACAATGCCTCAGTTTTATTGAATTCTGTTTGATTTTAGTATGGAAATTTGTAAAATGCAGTTCACTGGGGTATTTCAATTTTCAATATTTTACACCTCACAAGTTCTCAATAACGAGCTTCTACTGAGATTATTTTTTTAAGAAAAATGTTTTGTAAAATCCAATGGATTCAAATCCTAGGTCTTTCTTCATTCGTAACCTACCTTCTGTTGACGTTTTCCGCACGTCCGCATTATTATTAAAATGCGCTCAATCGTTTTTCCGTGATTGATTATCAAACATACAAACTGTACTATTAGACAGTGGTTTGCCCATTAATTTTGTTATTATCCACCACATCACGTGACTCAAAACAACAGTAAGCTATAAACGCCACAAATCACACATTAGTTTCGAATTAGTTACTCATACTGAATTAAGGAAACACATTACATGGAGGAAACCATTAAGAAATTGTACATCACAATATGTGCAACAGAAAAACCGTCGTACGAACATAATATTTACTTCGAAATATCCTCAAATAATTGAATATGCGTAAGAAATTAATACACAATTAAGGTGGTTATAGAGACAATTTATCTATTAAGTATGTTTTATTTCATGTTGAAGAATGAGGATTTTTTTCTATTTACTTAATTAATATGAAATGTTTTATAATTTTTTAAAAATGTCAAACTTGATTTTTGTCATCAAAAAGGCTTAATCAATAATAATCATAATGTAAAATAATGCATAATACTCCGCGTTTAAATCCTTTTAAAAGTATTTAATTAATAAGATTAGTAAGTATTGTAAGTATATTATAGTTTATGTACTTATAGATATATGCAAAAAGCTACAAGCTACGATACAGGAATTTGTTTAGACTTCAGTAACCTAAAACCTGTATCTGGTAACCCTAGCTATAATATAAGGCGGTTATAAAACATTGTCTTTATGCGCAACCGCACGTTCCTATAAACTGGCTTATTTATTTATAGAATAACAAATAGACGACCCAATTATATATTGAATAAAATTTACTGATCAACTTTTATAGGGTGTTCTAGATTGTAATGTGATGTAATGTTTTTGAAACAAAACATAAATTGTAATTTTTTCTGTATGAATTAAAAAAGGTTTTTTATTTATATTTTATTCATTTTGTATTCTATATTGAATATTCATAAAATTATCGAGGAACTGTAGTAGGAAATATAATTTCGTTTAAAAGAATAATTCAATGATAGTCATCATTTTGAACGACCTTGCGACACCAGTCTCCAGCCGGTTTTTCTCGGAAGGAAGTGTCTTATAAACCGGTTGTAAACTGAAATATTAAAAATTTTACATAATAAGCGTGTTTTAAAATAGCATAGTAAACTTCATACCACACATGATATACCATTAAGGTATGAGTTACGACCGCGTTTTCACATTACAGTTGGCGCAGTAGATACGTCAGTGTCTATTGCGCCGGAGGTTGTGGGTTCGATTCCCACGGGTTGAAAATTATGATGTGATGAACATTGTAATTTTCTACTTCCTGGGTGTTAATATCTATAATATGTATGTATTTACAAAAAAAAAAGTTTGTTTAAGTATGTCTATCAGTTATCTAGTTTCCATAGTACAAGCGTTGCTTAGTTTGGGACTAGATGGCGTTGTGTAAAATGTCCGAGAATATATTTAATATTTATTTATTCCAAAGGTACACCACATCATCTAAAATGTTTATATTTTAGATTCCTACTACCTTCAATTCAGAAAGTAAACCAGAACTTCCTTTTTGTAGCTCGATAAAACCTGTATCAACAACTATTGAAAGAGTATTAAAACTTCGCTGCGTTAAAACTATTCAGATATAGGCTTTCAATGCAGCCGAAAAATGGGGCGCACCTAACAAATACCGAAGTGGGTCAAATCATACACCGTCCCTTTCACGACGTACGGGCGCGTCGGAGACGGTGAAATGAAATGAAATGAAATGAAATGAAATATATCCTTATTGCACACACATTGAGTAAAAGATACAAAGAAAATAACTTAAAAGTAATAATGGAGGCAATAGGCGGTGGCCACGGACTATACAATGACATTATTCCTTTTGTATACTCTATACCTGTGATTGTTTAAGTGGAGTAATTATCAATTTCACAAATATCGAAGTGGGTCAAATCATACCCGTCCCTTTCACGACGTACGGGCGCGTCGGAGACGTAGCCACAGTGCCTATGCAATGACATTCTTCATTCTTCGTGATTGTTTAGAGTGGAGTATTTTCAATTTTTTAATATCGAAGTGGGTCATATAGTGGAAACGGTAGTCACGGTGACAATGCAATGACGTTAGTTGTTTATTTTTGAGTTTAAAGTATAATACAATAAGCCCGATATTTACCATGTCTTCGTGGTTTGTGTCCGGATCATAGTAAAAAGACAACATTTTTAAGTAAGCGTCTTAATGTATTAGACATTTGTTTCATATCATACTAGCTCATCCATATTTTGACGCATCTAGAAGGCTCTGTAATTTTAAAGCATAGCGCTAAATAGAATCAATATCATTATGATTGGTCAAAAACATCTATAATGAAAAAGAAAAAAAATGCTTGCGGTTGTCTCAAGCAGATCCGTTGAGTAGGGATAATGATGTTGACGCATGACGTAGGACATTTAGTAAATGGATTTTGAAGCACATATTCACTAAGGATTCCTTAATTTATAATCCTCCCTGGTGTTTTATTGACTATAAGTGACTGGGATTTTTTTTTACGAACAAATGTTAAAGATATAATGATAATCAAATCGTTCCTTTCAAGACGTAAAGGCTTAGTAGACGGTGGTGACTGGTAATGATGACAATGCATTGACGTTACATCTTTAATTTGCACGGTACCTACGATTGTCTCAAGCGCGAGTGTAATTATAATTTTAATGACGCACGTACTTGTTGTCCTAAATTATTAGAATAATACATAGGTCAACACAAGGTAATAAAAGGATATTTGAACCAATATTCTATAGGGATTTTTAAATTCAAAAATCCTCTAATCATTTTGTTGTAATGTGACTTAAGTATCAATTAACATTACAAACAAAGCTAACAAATAAAATGAGTCAAGCATACATCACGCCGCGCCGTCCTTTCACGACGTACAGGCACAGCCTAGAGATCAGGGGTTCCCAAACTGTGCGTCGGAACGCCCTGGTGTCTCACAGGAAATATAGAGGGGCGCGGAACTTCATATCTTCCCCTCCCCGCATTGACGCGTCCCAATTATGTGTACACTTAAGCCTATTCGTTCCCTTAAGTTTAAACATATAACTAGACTCGTAAGTGCGTCGCGAATTGAAGATCGGAAACCCCTGGAACCCTTGCCCTAGACAACGGCCACGGGAGAATGTGGTGACGAAGAAATGACGTCTTTAGTTCGCACTATGCCTACGGCTGTCTCGACGGATGTGCGGGGGAATGACGCACGAGACCTACGCACTGTTTCCGAAAATTATGAGGATATTTTAATATTAATAAATTTTATTTTTATAAGGGATTTAGAAAAATAAATATTCGCAGGCGATTTTAAAGATTGAAAGTTGAAACACCTTACGAATATTTTTTATTACAAACCTTGTAAAGTAATATAAAAAAATATTTTTTATATGTATATAATTATATATGCAAATAATTTAATTAAAATCGGAATAATTTTTATCAATACTAGTTCCCATAGATATTTCTTTAGTGAAGACTGGTCAAGAAACTTGATAATGCTATCAGAAGATACTGTTGTAAAAATGTACTGTTACAGATCAATCCGATGTACATTGTTTAAAATTAAAGATTATTAAGCTATCCTTAAATTCAGCCACACTGTATAAACATATTTAACATAACAAAATTTTAACATTACAAAATTACTAATATAATATGAAGTATAAAATGCATCAATGAATTTCGAATTTCTTCACAAAAAGATCAACATAAATCGGTAAATAACAGGACAAACTGTATCGGATACCAAAAAATGATATTGTTCTGCAGTGCAATTTGCATAGCAAAGGTCAATGAGTCCAATGATTCACGTTTGCTATTAATACAACTATAAACCGAATGAACTGTAAAACTGTTTTAGTTTAGAGTTTAGTTTATGTCCGCCAAGTAGCAACATTTAAACATAATTATAATGAACGTCTTTTTAATTTAAAAAAGAAAATGAATAAATACGTATACATTTTTCAAATGTAGACGCTGACATTCGAACTAGTAAAAACTCTGTCACTGAAGTCAGTTCTTCCTATGTCCAATAA
>LQNK01002333.1:5098-21237 GCA_001586405.1 Phoebis sennae | reverse complement strand
TTATATGACATTTTTTTCTTATAATTATCTAAGCTTCTCAACCCAATAGGTCTCTATAACGCTCGAGTAAACCCCGATTTAGCATCGTGGGCTCCCCTACCATAGGTACAATAGTAAATGAATCCATAGGCTCCCGAACTAGTTAAAAAAAACTGTATGTCGGGAGCCAGTGGCTTCTCCCTAATAAAAGTTCATTGAGGAGTATTTACTTTTTATGTTCTGAAAAGGTGACCTTGTGATTATTACTACTTCCAGAAGATTCTGATTGCTGGCGCCAATCACTCAACTTGCCAAGTGGGGCACATAGATTACATTAAATCAATCTTCTTCCATAGCCGCACCATTTCTACATTCATCATACCCAAATGATTACCTACTTCGAGAAGTGATCAACAGTAGTGATTGCTGACGCCAATCACTCGCCAAGTGGGAGTCGCTGAGTATCATTAAATCAATTCTACTCATTGCCTTGTAGTTGGAACACGACCGTATTTTGTGTAAATATATTGAATGTTTTAGCTTTCAGCACTTCGCACATACAATTTATGCCAAATCTCACATTCCTTTGTACGCGCGATGTATTATTAAAAAGATACGAATTTTTTATTCTGAAAAGAAATAAAGATAAACATTCTTTTACGTTTTATTGTATTATCCTTCTTTACATTAACGTTTAAGCATTTTTATAATCTAACGCTAACATTTGTTTATTTAACGTTTTAATGTTATGTAGCGTCGCGCGCCGCAACATAATTATATTTATTAAATCTGACATAGCGGTAATTTGACCAAGATTATTAGTGGGACTGCTTAGCTCATTAATTTTTAATTAACGTCAGACGGTACATTTTAATTATCGCCTTATCTGTAAAGAGCATGCGTCAACTAGACAATTGCAGTTCTACTTGGAACAAATTAAGGGTTTTTACCCGAATAGGTCTTAGAATGGGAGATAGTCAAACCTAAGCTTGTAAAACCCTTTATTTTGACGCCCTAATACTTGTCTCAAAACCTACTTATCGTTGTGTCCTCTATAGAAATTCTAAGGTCAAAGATACGAAATGGATTACACTTGCAAATATTTCGAGAATTCATACTATTTTCATTATTATAAATATTTTAGAGAATTACTACACTACACTAAAACTATTGTTTCTATCTTTTTTATACCTTTTAACTATTTTCGAGATCATTTAAAAAAAAGAATTTAGGAACAAGACAGAAAAGAACCGTAACTCATCGCATCGTATGACCAAAATTGATGTAACTATCGCGCAACATCACACCTACCGTACATACTCGACACCAACGAACCGCTAAAAACTGGAGCGTTCCAACAGTTACTTATAAATAATCGAGCCGGAACGAAATTCGCACGAACGAGACCCACTTACCACATCAGCTGATCGCACACAACGTAATTAAAATATCGAATTGGGATGTTTTTAAACCGATTCATTTTTAGTAAGGATATGCATCAGGAAATTAATATTTCATCTATACTATTATAAAGAGGAAAACTTTGTTTGCATGTTTGGTTGGTAGTAATGGATAGACACAAAAACTACTGGACCGAATTTAAGAATTTTTTCACCATTCGAATGCTATCCGCGAGTAACATAGGCTATATAAATAACATTATGCTACGGGAGCGAAGCCGCTTGTTGATAATATTGTAAAAGCATAATTTAATCAAGAGTTAAAAGTTATATTAGATAGAATATATTTAAGATTAAAAAATCTATGAAATTTCAATGTCATAAGGCAAAGTAGAAGCAATACAGTTTTATGTTGTGAGTTGTGACATCATTTTTATACAGTTTCATATAAAACTATTTTAGAATGGTACACGCGATAAGTTTTGATATCAAATAGCTGCTTGGTTAACTGATTTAACGATTTGTGTTATTGCTACACCATTGTCTATCACCATAGATTTAACCATTTAAAAAGTTATTATGGACTACACAACACACTACACTATTCAAGGAAAATCAAACATTAACAAAAATTCTTAAAATTATGTTTCTATTGTAAAACATAGTTAACATAAACTTTAGACTTTGTTCTCTTTATGCAAATTATCCTCTTAATGTTAATTATGCAAAAACTGAAATTGTATGTTCTGAAACCACTCTAAATGATTATACACCCAATCGATTGTCATTGACATTTCGATATAGTTCAGAACTCGACACTATTAGATTCTATCTAGGGCAAGACGAAATTATTTTGATATCAGCTTATATAAACACGTTGGATTTAGATGTTAGGTTTGTTATCAATCGATTAAATTACAATGAATTCCTCGTATAAGAAGAAATGATGAAGAATATAGAATATAAGAAATGAAACACCAAAAACGTAATATTTACAAAACGATGTAAGACTTAATTACTTTTGGGAATTCACAAAAATGACTTGGTAACGTCCTCGAATGCGATAACACACACACCCACACGCATTCATTACTTCGATACATAAGCGAATGTATGTCGCCTACATACATTGAATTAGATAATAATGTAAAACAAGCATAGCGAATTTATACCTTATCATGGTTAGCGTTTTCCTTGCTATGTTAATGTAACTTATTCCCTTTAATTTAAATATGCATTTTGTTTGTTGAAAAACACTTATAGGTTTTAATAGATACTATGATAAAAGCCTAAAAGTTCACTCAGTGGTTACTTGGCGTATGGAATTTGATGCGTATTTATACATATTTATTCAAATAATTAAGTTATTGTATTTACCGGTAATTAATAAAGATTTATGTTCACATTCACTTCTGCTATTCTATAAATAGTACATTATTATTTATTATTGACTATTGTTAACGAACATTTGCGAGGAAAAAATTGATGTATTATGACTGTTTATTTGCTTTCAGTTCTTCACTGAACATCATGAGTTGATTTAACTTAAATTCAATATTTCCCAATTTATAAATTCGTTTCAAGATATGTAATTCAGTTTATACAATAACAAATTTATTCAAACCATAAATAAACATCAGTGACACTAGGAATATCATCTATCCCTCCCAAGATACAGTTTACCCCTAATTCGGGACCCAAAGGATCCCTTAGTTGTAATTAGTTTAATAAAAGCTGTATTCCTTTGTAAATTTCTACTTTATACATAAACATTATTTATAATCGATCTCAATTAACCTACAACAGCTATTAATGACTAGCTGCGTAATAGAAAAATTTCTAATAAACAATTTAGCGTCGAAGCCATAAAACCAAGGGCAAGATCGCTAAAATCGTACACGTGACAATGGCTTCCTCACCTTTGCAGAGAGGGACGGAACATCGTTAATTGAGAATACTCTTTAGCAGCGTTTATTTAATTAGCATGCTTCTTTTTACGTGTACGGGTTATTCTTTGGAATGGCCACATTTTAGCTATAGCTTTTTGTACAAAAACTAGCTAATCCGTATCCGTATAATTTAATAAAATATAGCCTATACTACTCGTGGGTAATGTAGCTTTCGAATACCGAAAGAATTTTTTAATAGGTCCAGTATTTTTTGACTTTATTTATTACAAACAAACAAACAAAGTTTTCCTCTTTATAATATTAGTGCAGAAGAATGAACAGCTTAAATTCGTACTTTATTTAATCATACATCATCTACATCGATCTTTCAAGTTATAAAGAACCACAAAATATCTAATGCTTCACTTTGAAATAGGTAATAGAAATAAAACTTTTGAAAGAAAGCTTATGAATAAAGTAGAAGTGGAGTAGATCGATGAATATATATTCTGTAAGTAAAACTTCTTAAATTACTTATACGAGTTTGAACGCACATTCTACAAAATTAATATGACATTGAAACTTTTAAAGTATATCATTCATCTATGTTCTGCCATGCAGAAATGATACATAATTATTTGGGCGATATATTTATTAAAGAACTGAAGTTCGAGCGGAAACAACAGACGAATTTAATATGCACTTATGAATGACGTCTTAATTCAACTTTGCCAAAAAAGGGACAGATGTAAACTTCTTTAACCACACCGCCATCTTATGAAAGGGACAGACACAAATGCGTAGTCGCGTGTGGCAAAAGTGGAAAAAATTCACGTGCGCGATTATTTATATACGTGGAGACAGCCAAGGAGGTTATCTTGACCCCAGACAAATATAGATGTGTGGGGCTTCCGATAGCAAGTCTTTCAGAGAATTCATTACGTGGTTATATGAACAGGTCCCTCAGACCAATATCAAACACTAATCTTTCTTCATCCAACTATTGGACATCTACTACTATGTGTTTTCTTGATGTAAACAAAGAGAAAATAGGGAACTTTAATAATGTTATTAATAATTATCATTTCTTATAGTTGTTATCTTGATGTAAAGTGTAAAGACAAAATAGGGAACTTATGTAATTAATAATTATCATTTCTTATTCACAGAAGCTCGCTACTTTGGAATTGAAATTTCCGACTTTAATACTTTCATATTTACTGGAGTGTTTATGAATTGTCATATCCATTATTCTATCAACTGTTTCTACTTCAATAATTGAGTACTGCACACATATTTTGGCCAATTTATCTCAACTGTAACCTGAGGCAGGCAGGCAACGTGAGGTTATCTTGACGCCAGATAAATATAGAACGGTGGGGCTTCACAAGTCTTGCGGAGAATTTATTATTTCCTTCCATGATGAATAGTTATGGTTTTGGTCTCAATAATTTAGTGAATCAGGTTCAGAGTATTTTGGCCAAATTGCCCTTACTCGAATATATTGAAATGGGCAATACGAGGTGGTTCTTGACAAATATATATCTGTGAGGTGTCGTATGGCAAGCCTTTCTCAGTTCCTATAAAAATAAAACGAGTCGTTTTACGTACGGGCAGTAAAATATCTTACTAGGCGTCTCCCGTGACCACGCTCGCTGTAAAGTGCTCGAAACGTCGGGTTAAATAATAATGTAAAATAATGTATAATAAACCGCGTTTAAAATCCTTTAAAAAGTATCTTACTAGGCGTACTAAAGCGTTTCTATAATAAACTAAAACTTGGTTCCGATCGATTGTTTTAACTGCTCGTTAATGAAAACAATTCGTATCTGTTTAACTATCACTTTCTGTACTTTATAGGAACCGGACCTCAGAGAATTTATGATATTATTTATGTTTTCTTTCAATTATTACCAACTCAAATATTAGGAAATGTTGTTTCAACCGCAATGCTAAACTAACTAAAATTTGTTATCTTGACCCCATATAAATATAGACCGCTGGGCTTCAGTGGTTTTATTATTTCGTCTATTAAGAACCGTTCTACTTTCTGGTATGTAAAAAATCTGTCAAATATTTTGCACGTTTACTAGATTGCCTATGAACAGCCATGTATGGAATCCTTTAGATTGGAATGTTGATTCTGTCTCGAATATCTAATATACCGCGTTGAAGAAATTTTGTCAACTTGTCTAAATACACTCAGACACGACATGAACAGTATTATAAGTTATAACCTAGGAGTGTACAAGACCAATCACAAAGGGCCCATAAAGATCGATCAGAAACGCATATTACACAATCATTTATTTGATTCGTTTAATCAAATTCTAAAGAAATAAAGTTTTAAATCTGTTCAAATATTATCGGGTAAACATTATGTACAGTTATTAATACTATAATGTTTTGAGGTGTTAATTTTAATAACCTTGTACGTTCAAGTTTCGTAATTAAAAACAAGTTTAAACATCATTTATTAGATATAAGCACCAAGGATAGTCTTTATTTAGGTCATGTTACGCACATCCTAGTAACATATAAGCGATTATTATCTATGCACATAATACTGGCGGGTGATCCACCATTGTTCTCAAAATCATATAACCAAACATAAAATTTGGAAACTGCATTCCTTTTAAAACCAATCAATGAGAAATTTTGAGATTATCAACAAAGCCTACATACAAATATTCATGATAAATGAATGATTATTTAAATAATTTCCAAAGCTTTGAAGTTGATATAATCATGACTAAACGAAGATATCTTTAAATAACTAAATTGGTCATCTGAGCTTCAAACGTTGTCTTCGCGGATTTTCCTAATATATCTCCCTAGTCATTCTAAAATGGTGAATTCAGTACAATTCTAGGATACAAAACAAAACAGTACGAACACAACGCCTTAGATAACCGTATCGATTGTCTGAATAAAACATATCGAACAAGCGAGGTCAAAAAGCCACTTATTCCGACAAATAAATGACATATCACAATACATCAAACACATAATACTGTTGTTAGTGGACACTTATATAATATTATGAGAATTAAACCATCTATTTATTACATTATAGAAAACCAATGCGTCACCTCGCATTATGCCTCAACCTAGATATGAAAATAAAAACATGTAATATAAATTCACCACTCAGTTTACATTACATTGCTGCTAATGTTCAACACGGAATATCGCTTCAGCTTAATGCACGAGCAGTGTACACTCATATTATTTTAATACCGTTGACTCAGCAATGTATGGCCTACACAATAAATTACTTAATCCAAGTCCTTGAACAAGTACCCACATCTATTGTTATAACACTAATCTCATTTATCGAACACTTTCTATTTCTATCTCATAGGACGTTCTTACGTCGCGAATGTGTAGTTATAATAAAAATTAAGGATTGCTACAGAAGCCTATTAATTTTAATACATATATCAAACGATTTTTCGATATGCGTGGTGTGTAGGTCAGTAGGTCAATTACGGTAAACTACCTAACAAATACTTTTAGTTACTATTTTAGGCTACAACACCATTGTAATACTTTTTTGAATTTGATTATTTTTCTCGCAATGAGATATTTCGAATGTAGAGAAAATTCCATATATCACATTCATTAGGATTTTAGGATGTAATTGAGGTTGGTTAAGCCACTACTCAATAAGAAATGACAATATTAGTTCAAAAGTCTGAGAGATAGTAAAATATTTCCAGAAATCTCAAATCAAATAGTGTTTTGACAGGAAAACCTCGCGTAGTGTCCACTCAAAACTAAGAAAGAAATATTGCAAAACCGAGTCCAACATACGATGTTTTACGAAGAACTTTAACCTGAATTTATCTAGCAAGTAATTAAATTAACGTTGGCACAGTTCGACTGAATTAGGAACTAATTGGAAAATATGGAAAAACTGAAAAGGGTACGAATACTAATGTAATTTAAAACGAATTTCTTAGCTATATCGAATCTTTCAAACTAAATCCAAATATAAAAAGTTTGATATGTATTTAAATGAAAAAACAGGCTCCTAATAAAAGCTTCGATACTAACCTGAAAGTAAAACTTAGCAAACTATGCCCTAGATTCGTTATAGCTCAACGATACCATTGTAATAGATATAGTTTCATACTAAAATATTAGCACATGTTATGTCGGAGCTTCGATAAGCGTTCATATAAAAGATAATAGTGACAATGATCGATCACAGAGTATGTATAACGAAACAGCTCAGTTTCACACATTTGTGTGGGAGTAAAACGAACTTCCGTAACTTGACGCCTAGGAAACGCATGAAAATAGACAACTTTTTCGATCAAACTTGGTTGCTTTCTTTGGTAATAGAATTTTAAACTACTGAAGCTGAAGTTAGAAATGCCGTTAATCTCAATCTTGTTTTCTTATTTGCTGATAAAAATTTGTTGTAAAAAAGCGTAGTTAAAATAAAATTTATGCATATTAAAAAAACTTTCTGTCTATAAGGCCACTAGCCAACAATGCACAGCTGAGCTCCGCGGTTTTATCCGCGTACATATCTCGTTCCCATAGGATTTTCTAGATAAAAGTTTCAAAGAATGTCTGTACAAAATTTCATCCAAATCGGTCATATTCTATACAAACAAACAAATAAATCTTTCCTCTTACATTATAAGCATAGGTAAACTATACTAACAAGTATACGATTATTGGCTTGTTCGAACACCAATAAAATGCATCAAAAGTTACTCCGCTACCTCGGCACTGCGCTAAGCCAGAACTTACACAGACGGCTCCCGTACCTGTCTCCAAACTTGGAACCACTCCAAGTCGCCGACAAAAATATTTGTACGTGACTCCATTACAATATCGACATTGTCTTCCCTAGTAATAAATAGACAACCGTCCTTGATCTAAATAATGTAACCACTACAAGATGCTGCAAGCCTAGTATTTGAATATCGCGTAGACCGGTTTTCATTGATCGATTTAAATTTAAAATACAGACTAATGGCAAATCCAGATTAAATTACTTCTAAAACGATATAAAACTAGGAGTTTCAACTTTGTGTCAGTCGATGACCGTCTAACGTCTGACGATAATATTTTTTACTATACGTATCTTGGGACACACTAACCAAGGTTTGGATTCCCCTGCGGCGTCATACTTTGACAAGAATTTTGGCAATCAACCTCAAATGTAAAGAAAAAAAGCGGCATTCTCCGGACATATCGATTTTGGGATGACGAAAATAGTCTCTCGTATTTAGAAGCGACGCGGGCGGCTGCTCAAAAATAATTTAACTATAAATATGATGAAAGATCAACGCTAACTTGGCCACATATATTTAATACAGCTTTCAGTTCTCAATATTTTAATGGACTTATTCAAAGAATAATTTCTTGGCTGAGTACTATTTATACTTAAACAAATCTTTACAAGGTGTATCAATAAGGTTCAGTGCTCTCAGGTTTAAGTCATTTGGGAGAAGCTAGCTATTGACTCCGAATACCAAACGGTGCTTATCTTTACGACGCTTCAAACTAAAGTGCATCTGGCTTGCCAGATGCACTTTAGTTTGAAGCGACAAGACCATATTTAAACGCGTGATTTTGCAACTGGATATTTCAAAATCCTCAACGTATATACCAGTTGCATTTACCTCAATCTTGCCGCGTGATATTAATTTAGAACTAATTTCCTTATAGTCCTAAACAGACTTCCGAATCGGTGGTGAATTAAAAAAAATTCATAATGTAAAAGTAAATGACATTTTAAAAGCGCCTCGACAGAGGCCGATTTGGAAAATAAACATTTTGACTTTGACTTTCACTTAGTAATTCGATCCAGAATCGAATTATTAAGTCTCGATAATTTATATTCATTAGACTCCATGAGACCTAAGGGACCTCTACCGATCAAGGTTTACGCTATCTATACCTGCATTAGCCGCATGCAAAGGTTAGTTCACGTGGGCGTGCCATTGTAAAGTTCAAGCCGTTTGTCCCTTGAGGAGAACTTCGATATAATAGTACAATCGAAGTGTAAAATAGAAAGTCCTTTCATGGATTATATAAGTAAAGGTCGGAGATTAAACCGTCTTATTTCGTGTGCAGAGAGCATTGGCCGGGCGAGCTGTTCGTCTATGTGGAATCTAAGGAATTAACGCGTCTAACTATCTTGGAATGCTCAGTATGAAAGGGTAGAAAAGGCTAAATACAATATATTTTGGTCTGAAAGCTTTGAGTACTAGAGAATATTGGAAAATTGATTGACTGATCGAATATTATAAGTAAAAAGGCAATGATTAAAAGACTTTTACAAAATTAACGATAATTGTTAAGAAAACTCCGATATTTTTGTTATCTAACTTAGGTATAGTTAGTTCGGTTTACCTCTTTAATATTGTTACGTTATTTACTTAAATTACAGGTAGTTAAAGAAATTGCTCATTACCGACAAAATACTGCTTTGTATTGTCTTTGTCATAAAATTGCGTGCAATAAAGAGTAATTCTATTTTATTTATACTGCTAGCGTGGGTTATGTAACTACTAAAAAGTTAACTAAACAATAAAACCCATACAATCTACCGGATCGGCGTTTATGTGAAAACGTGAGAAAAGGCATGCCTTTGCCAACTATAAACTCGGTTTCCATTGATAAGCCAAGCTTACGATATTACTATATCGTAGCAAAGTTCAATATTATACTCGGTTTTATCTTAAACTACCTTTGTTTTCCAGGTCAACTATTCATATTATTTATACATATAATTATATGAAATATTTATGTATGGTTTGGTTTTCAGAATTTCTTTGATGGGTACTTATAATAACTGTGTGCCGAAGGACATCCAAATCAGTTAGGCCTTTGCCTCGAGTGAGCGGCAAGATCTTTTGCGTATAATCAAATGTATCGGCATTCGAAAACAGCGCACAGCGGTGCGGGCGCTAGAAACAGGCGCCGCCGACGCTGCCCGCAACACTCGAGGAAGAGGCCAAAAGGAAAATAGTTCCTGATACACTCTTGACTGCTTCCTAATGAGACTTATTCCATGTATTGCATTATTTGTAGCGGAGGTTTAAAATATCGGCTTTAATCGAATTATAAATTTCATGAGAATAACATTATGGATAGAATACCACAAAATATACCGACAAAAGATCATCCAAATCTCAAAGTTAACGTAAAATGAGTCCTACGACCTACAAATATAGTTCATAAATCAATGACCGATATTTATCCAGTGCCCGTATCTCCATTAAGTGCAATAAATTAATCGCTTTAATCCAGGAAACAATAAGCCGCAGACAGATTGATTGTTATATTTACATTCGATATACGTAAATACTTCACAAACAAATTCATAACACATTCTTTTATCGATTGTGATAATACAAAAACGTGAATTTTTATCGGAACTTAAAGTATGTGATAGGCTATCTATATCTAATATTAAAAAAAAAACTATGAATAAATTCCTCGCAACATTTTTTTTTATTTTTTTCTCTGCTAATTTCAATATGAAATCAGGTGACCTTATCTACCATTATACTAATTGTGTTTTAATGAGTTCGCTGAAACGAACAATGAATAAAAATACAATTGAAAAATACATGTACATACTTATAAATGTTACATTTCACATTTAAAATGAGTTATATTAAATACAATTTTACGATACTTAATAAGTGGGACGAAACATTTTATACTTAAATGCAAAAGGAACTGATCAAGTAACAAGCAGAGCCGTTATGAAAAGGGCACATAAATAGTTAACATTTCTTCACATTCCCGACTTAGTAGCAAAACGCAGCACAATGAGAATGAATTCGAACACACGCCGCGCTTCCAAAACCACTTTCGCCTCCGCTCGGCGCCCGTCGGCTAGCCTCGCACCCTACAGCTGACTGGGCCAATGCCAGAGCGGGACAAACAGCGACCACGCACACACGCGCAACAGAGACGGCGAACCGCGCAACTCGCCGCCGCCGCCATTTATTCCTTTCCAGTGTATCACCACGGTCGCAGTGACAGCGTCTTGTTATAACGCGAAAGCTAATTTTTTATGTGAAAATTATGTATTAATCTTCCATGAACGACATCGTTTTACTTGTGTGTGGTCTACGGTTACTTGTGATGAGAGTTTGTGTGTGATATTGTGGAAAATGCAACGTGTTTAATGGAAATATGTCTCTCGTTTCCACATCTGTTGTCAACAAAAAACGTGGATTATGCAAGTTGGAGTGAGATGTGAACGAGTATTAGGTAAATTTCAAGTGTTAAATGTTATTTTAGATGTGGTGTGGTGTAACGAATAAGTATCTCTAGTGTATATTTTGAAACATGTAAAGTATAGTCTCGGTGAGGCGAACGAAGTCGCGACAGGCAAGTGCGAACGTACTTGTTGAAATTAATCCGTAGCTATGTAAAAAACATTAACGCGATTAAAAGATGTGCGTCAAAGTAATTTTACAAAGGCAGTACACGTAAATGAAGGTAATAATGCGAAGAACTGGAAATATCTACCTACATTTTATGTATGATTAATTGCAGTATTTGTATAAGTAATGAACGTGGCCTTTGATTTCTAAACAATAATTACTCGGGTAATTTCATACAGTAGACGAAATAATTAAATTTGTCTATTAACATTTTAGTAAGGTTAGCCTAAATACATTTCTAACAAATGATTCACTAAATATATAAACGGCATTGTTTTGCATAAGTGTTAGTTTCTCAATCAAATTAAATTATATAACTTTTGACTTTCACTTTTGAACTTTATTTACTTCCTTTTTAACCGACTTACAAAAAAAGGAGGAGGTTATCAATTCGACCGTATTTTTTTTTTTCATTTGAGCATTTAATATTTAGTATTAAATAAGAATTAAACTATCATAAAGCAAGAACTTTTTGAAATGCTAATCTTGACCTACAGCATGTACCAACCAATCTGGTTTTATACATAAATTAACATATAAAATATACTACAGAAAATAGTCCACCATCAAGTACACTCTTTTCTTTAAATAAATATATGATTTTGAGATACTATATAAAAGAATAAAATATCATAATGTGATAAATGCAAATATTTACGAATACATATGTATATCGATAAATAAGAGTAAAAAGTTAGTTTTTTTCCATGATACTTGTTCAACCATTAAAACTTAAGAATCATTTTCTAAAATAAACACAATACAAGTAACATCATAAATAAAATTCAGAAGTAACTAGTATTAATATACTCTAAAGTATATAAGAATAGTAATCATGGTAGGTTATTGAAATACATATATAAACATTAATGTTTTGAATGAATGTGTTCACTGATTACACACAGTAAACATTATCAATAATAGATATTATTAAAATAGCGTATAACATGACCACTATTTACTGATCCGAAATAAAACAATAATTATGAACCACAGTCATCAAAAATCAATCCAAATGTAATTTTTGCAGGAAATAACAAAATTATTTAATAACATTTTATTGTATTATCTGTTTTTTGTAGTCCTCATGTATATAAATTTTGTAGTAGCCTTATTTTTTCATATTTAAGTAATTATATTAGTCTCGGACAATATAAGTACGATTTTATTTTATTTTTTTTAAGACGTGTTTTTTATTTTCTTCAAATATAAATCAAAGTTTCAGGTTAAATACTATGTTACAAGCATACAAGCTACTGACACCAATTTTATCTAAAATTAATATATTTTCATGATACATGAACTATTACAGAATATTTCACAATCAAAAAGTTGATTTCTTATTTTAACGGTGTATTAAACTCCAAATTGTAAATTTTGTAATTTACATAAAAACATAAACAGCATATAGTATTGCGGTTATTCATCACGGTTTTGGACATGGTTTAAATAATATTTTAGTTTAGAACGTTCAATATATCTATTATAGTTATGTATGTTAAAGTCATATGTTTTCAGATTCTAAATATCGTAATATAGCGCTAAGCGAATGATTTAGGCACCAATTCATATAAAGTAAAACGAATTAATCAAAAACTTAACAAATATTCTCTCTTGTTTCAGTCAATTGACTATGTGGGTTATAAAATAATGCGGTGGCTGCACAAAATATTGGCGCTGGCAATAATTTGCGCAGCTGCGGAGGGCCTAGACTGTCCTTCCACTTGCATCTGCACCAAGACCCGTCTTGCGTGCTCGGGCACCGCTCTCCCCAACGACAAACTCACGCGGGCCATCCTCGCCGAATATGGACAGGATCTGCAGGAAATCGTATGGACAGACTCCAAAATCCAAATCTTAGAATCGGACCTCTTCATCGGGCTACAAAACCTAGAATATATCGACTTAAGCAGAAACGAAATAAAAAGGACTGAACACGGGCTATTCACAGGACTGAATCGATTAAAGTATCTTAATATATCCAGGAACCAAATCTACGACATACCTAGATACACGTTCGTAGACTTAGAAAACTTAGAAGTATTAGATGTATCACGCAATAAATTACAAGTCATCCCATTCCAGGTCTTCTTGCCGATGACGAGGTTGCACTATCTAGATTTATCTTATAATAAAATAGTTACGTTCTTAGACTACTATTTTAAACCTAATCGTCAACTGAAAACACTGTTCCTAAATAATAATAGCCTAGTCAAAATTACGTCTAAAGCTCTAGTCGATTTGAAGGAATTGGAAGTTCTCGATATTTCGGACAACAACCTAGATTATTTGCCGAGACAGCTGTTCGAGACGTTACTAGAGCTACGTGACTTGAATTTAAGCTACAATAAGTTTCAAAACATATCACAAGATGCTTTTAAAAGTCTGGAAAAGTTAAGATTAATAAATATGGGAGGAAATAAGTTAAGACTGCTGCCCCCGACGCTCTTCCAATATAACGAAAATCTGAAAACAATCTACCTCGATCATACTGAAATAACCGTGATTCAAAACACAAATTTTCAAGGATTGAACAAATTAGAAAGGCTTTACATACGAAACAATTTGTATTTACGTGAAATAGAATCTTTTGTATTCCAAGATACGCCTTCATTAACGCATCTGAACATAAGTAATAATTCATTAACATTTTTGCCGCTCTCTTTGAAGATGTTGGATAACTTGGAAGAGTTGAGTATAGGTGGGAATCCGTGGGCGTGCGATTGTCGAATGGAGTGGTTTGTGGGCTGGGCTGAAAGACGGAGCAGCATAATCAAATCAGATCTGAGCTGTACGCATACCTATCCTAACGATATGTTAACCATATTGAACAACACTAATTGCAAAGCACCGCAACTCGTCAGCAGCAGTCCTTTAACATTATACAGATTGCAATCAAACGCCCTATTGGAATGCAGATTCGAAGGCAATCCTATGCCGTCAATTACTTGGATTACGCCAACCCGCCAAGTATTCCATTGGAACCCCGAGCCATCAATACCCGATATATTTTACAAGCACGGTGTCGCCCACGATCAGTATTACAAACCCATAGACTACACGATGTCGAGAGTGACCATACGAGAGGATGGATCTCTGAGTATAACGGACATTCACAGAGAGGATAGTGGAACTTACACTTGTTACGCAACGAATCCGTCGGCTAATGTGACCGCCGAGGTCGTTCTCAACATAGATCCTATGACAATGTTTGAAATTAAGATGTATAGTTTATTGTGTGGGGCGATTTGTGCCGCCTCCTTCCTTGGACTCACTCTGCTAGTACAGGCCTTGCGTTACATATTCTACAGGTCAGTATTATGTACTATAACATTCTACTTTTATTATTGAAATAAGTGGACATATAATTGACTAACATTTTGTTCGAATTGCAGGTTCCGTTTGTTAGAAACGTGCTGCAGTTGTTGCACTTGTGTTAGCAGAGATGCGCCGCGAACGCGCCAAATCTATAGTATGCTTGATAATATAGAACAATACAAACGGCAACAGTTGGAGAAACTTCGAGAAAATTATGCAGTACAGGTACCTACGCACGACTATTTCTACACTATGTTTTTAGTTATAACATATTATTTAATGTATTTATTGTTTCAAGGTGCATCGAATTAAAGAAAACTGTACTCAGCAAATGGAATGGATTCAAAGCAGTTACTCGTCGCAAGCTGCACACCTACGTAATATCAGAGACATCGGTACCAATCACCTGACTGCCATGAGAGACCAATATTATGATCAAGTGAGTTTTACTTTCATTATTTAAAAAATAACCGATTTTAATATGCACTTTCCACAAATTCATGCTAAGCGTTTTACTTTTCGTAAGCATATAAATTAAAAATAAAGATTTTTCGCGGGAACGAAGCCACATTCACATATTAACGCGCGGTTTGTTTACACAGGTGAAGCGTGTACGAGAATATTCCACGTCTCAATTGAACTGGGTGCGGGAGAACTACGTGTTCCAGAGAAACAAAATACGAAAGTTTAGCGCACATCAAATACTGAGACTGCGCGAGTCGTACAAATACCAACAGCAGACGCTGAACAAAGTTTTGGAGAACCTGCCGAGTCTGTACTTCGAGAACTGCCGCAGCGGCTCGTGCGGCCGCAGCGACTCGATGGCCTTCGACCCGGACGTCGAGGTCATCGACATGTACCTGAAGTCGAAAATAGAGAAACTGTCCAGCCTCCCCAACCCCATCGACGACGAGAGCAGAATGTCGGTCTACTACACGCCGACGGAGAGGTCGGTCAACTCGCGGCGAAACTCCCCCATCCCCATACCGGACGGCATCGTCATCAACATGATAGAAAGAGGGCCTCCGCCGAGACTGCTGGCGATGATTAAGCCGTTACAAGCGCCGCCGCCGACTCTCGAATCGCTAACTCCGGCCGGCTCGTCGAGCCCCACCACTTCCAAA
>LQNK01002331.1:0-33181 GCA_001586405.1 Phoebis sennae | reverse complement strand
CATAAGGTTTATTTCTTATACACACTCCCTACCCCTAATCTATCCCTTATATACCACATCCCTTACCACTCCAACTCACTCTGCATCCAACTTCCAAACCTACTAGTTATAGTCTCTTTTTATATGTGTGTCAAATAAATTATACAAAAAATCAAGTATTGCCATTGCCCCATAACACTATGTATTAAATACTAAGTATTTATATGTTGTTAAGCATAGACATAGCCAATATACAGAAGGTACAGCGATCCCACCCGAGACTTTCCGATCATCGCTGTCGCAACAAGGCACACCTGTGGACCGTACGTGGAACTGATTTCGCAACATCCCCGGGCCCGCAGGTGGTTCAAGTGTCTCATCGTCTTCACACTTCTTGCTCCGACTCCGAGGAAGCACATACGTTTAGATTGTAGTATTACCTGTAATATTTCCTTAAGCGAAATAAAGTAATTTTATAAGTAAATTTCGTCTTTTCTTTCGCCTTAATTAAAAGGCAATTTAATTATGTTTTAATTTCATCTTAATTATTTGTTTTAGATACTATGTGCGTTTTCATTTTTGGCTAGTGGAAGTTACCAAAAAAATCTAGGTAAAAATGTAGACACATACTTATCACAGCTCTGTGTCTAGAGCATAGCTACAATACTCTCAATAATCCAAATTTAATAGGCAAATATATAAAGTTCCCACAAAATTTTGTGTTATAATTAATTAAAGAAAATATACAAACATTACATATTGTATTACAGTTGTCGAAGGGTCAAGGCAGTTGGTTTAGAAGACTTACCCATCGAGAAATTACATGAATACAGATATGTTTGTCGATTCCACTCAGGCTGCTTTCATAAGCAAAAGAATAGGCTATTGAAGTTTACTATTGATATTATATGATTTTGTGATCCTAAAAGTGCTATAATAATTATGCCTGCCAGTTTGATTATAATACTGCATTTACTGGAAGAAGCAAAGAAAACCGATGATCTACAGAAATATCGGCAAACGAAAGCAATACGGAATTTACAATATATAAGTCGTAAAGTCGATATACATGTTTACAGACTTTCAGAGAATCTAATAAATGTCTGAGAATCGGAATTATTTCCGTATTTGCCTTCGTGCTGATGGACTAACCAACAAACAAAAAGTTTTTATATAAGTGTATTTTTTTTATAATATGTATAAAATACTAGGTATTTCTAGCAAATGGAATTTTCATGCACATTTTAAGCGCCTTTCAATCTGCTGCGCACGGCAGGCGCTCTAGGCTACTGCCAAATCTTAGGGGACCGGATGAGTCTTGTAGAAAATTATTTGAAGGCGTTGTGCGGTCGATAGCTCTTTATGGGGCTCCTGTCTGGGCTGAGTCCCTGACAAGCCGAAATATCACCCTCTTGCGCAGGCGCAGAGGATGATGGCAATCAGGATCGCTCGGGCATACCGCACGGTGTCTTTCAACGCGGCATGTTTGTTAGCTTGGGACTTAGAAGCACTAGTTCTCTCGTGTATATTCCACTGGCGTGAGATTTATCGGCGTCGGGGTTTTGGTCTGGTACCGATCGAGGCTAGAAACCAGAGGGCTCGGCTAGCCTTGATTGGCGAACGCCGATTCTGGTCTCAGGACAGTTCAGGCTATAAGGCCTGTATTTGACGCATTTTTTTATGTTATAGCAGGCAAGCGGGGCATGCGGTTCACCTGATGTTAAGTGACTGACCGCAGCCCATGAACATCTCCAACATGAAATGTCTTTAGGATTAATGATAGGAAGTTGGGAGAGGACTAGAACAGGACGGGAGAGGAATGGAGTGGGAATATAGGCCTCCGGGCACCCGTTCACCGTACGAAACTCAGTGCAATACTGTTTCACGCCGGTCTTCTGCTGGGGGGTAGGTTACACCGGTGCGAGCTTGGCCCAATCGAGCTCGGCTCCCACTCTTTTATAGCTGAAGATATTATACAGCAGATTACCCTCCTTCGCCTCTTACGACACCCATGGGTAGAAATGGGGTGGCGACACACGTATTCTAACCCGTCGCCCAGTAAAGATGTGCATGGATGGTAAGGCGCCACGGTCATAACCTTCCGCCTGGCACAGATCCTAACGGGCCATGGCTGCTTTGGAAGGTATCTGTGTCGAATCGGGAAGGAGCCAAATGCTGTCTGCCATCATTGTGTCACTGAGGACGATACAGCAGAGCACAACGCACCGTGCGCGTTCCTTACGGAGATCCCGGGGCTCCCGAGTACTTGCCGCAGAGGTAGGCCACCGTGAGGTTTTAGTCAGTAAGAGTCTGACATAACCCTACTGCCTCCCCCGAGGTAGTAGGGTATCCAGGATTTCCTCACGTAAAAAGAATGTTAGAATGTGTGTGATGATTGCAGATTCTATGAAAAGTTTAAAATATCTGTTGTGCTAGGTTGTATTGATGGCACTTTAGTAGCAATGATTAGACCTAAGCTACATGAAGAAAGGTATTATTGCAGAAAAGGCTATCATGCCAGTAATGTTCTTATTGTGTCTTATTCTGATATTGAGGGTAGATGAGATTCATTCATGAATGACTATTATTATGATACTGATTTAAATATTATTCATGTGGATATCACATTTGGGGGTGCAACCCGTGATTATTTTTTATTTTCAAACAGCAATGTTAAACAACATCTACAAAGCCTCATTGATAATGGAGAAAATGTATTCATTTGGTATTGTATTCTTTGTCTATTGTATGATTAAAGTATTACTCCTTGGTATTAAAATACATGTTCTGTTCTTGTGACACCGGGTATGCGCAAAGACCTATAATGACACCGTTTTTGAACCCTGAACCTGGAACTTCAAAATGTCATTCCAATGTCAATAATATACATATGCAAGTGCCCAGAATAGAGTAGAAAGAACTATAGGTATTTTAAAAGATCGTTTCTGCCTTTTAGTTCATAGAGTTCTACACTATCATCCAAATATGGTTGCAAAATTATCGCCTGCTGTATATTACACAATATCTGCAACAGAGTCGATAGGCTAATCAGAGCCCTTTCTCAGCCTTGTACTATCCAACCGGATAATTTAGTTCAGGGGCAAATCAGAAGGCAAGAATTAGTAAGACTACTATGGAGAGCATAACATATTAAGACTAGGGTTTACTTGAAAGATGTAGTGGTTTTACAAGTTGTCAGAGGGAGTTTGAACTCTATTACGAAATTTGCCACCAAGATGAAACGTTCCGATCATTAAGCTTTTTACAGGTGAAAATCTTAAAAAATAAACAAATACCTTATCCCGATCTAAGAATGACTGAGAGAGGAATTGCTGAAGAAAGGAAGCACATAATACAAAATCTGTGTCTACGTTACTACCTGCTGTAGTGTTTGTGTATTTTATAAGTTCTAAAACCGTTAATGTCTCGGGTTCACGGGTGGAGAACAGTCACGCAACAGCCTTGGGCGTGAGCGGACGTGTTTTACCCTAACTACTGGTGACGTAACGAGCCATTTGCATACATTGTATACGTACGTACGAGAGTACTTACACCTGCTAATCGCAGATTTGGGAAAATTTATTTGTTAATAATGTAAATAATGAAAACGGATCTCAGTAGATGATTTAAAGATAAATAATGTTTTTCAATGCTCAGTAAAAACTGGAATAAGAAATATTTTAAATTAATATTATTTATAACGCGTTTTAATTTTTATATTTTATTACAGATATCGAGTGGGTCAAGGCAGTGGGTATAGGAGACTTACCCATCGAGAAATTACATGAATACAGATATGTTTGTGGATTCCACTCACCCCAGGTTGCTTTAATAAGCAAAAGAATAGGCTATTGGAGAGTTCTATTCCAACAGACAAATTGAAATCTCTTACAGATAACACTCTCTTGGAATTTCCTTTGCGTGTTAAGACATCTCAAAAGATAACACCAAGTATCTATAATGTTTTGAGGAAAAATAAAAATCTTCAGAACGAAGATAAATATTGCACACTTTCATTTGACGAGAACGTATTGGAGAAACGCTGTATTTACAATGACATTACAGAAACAATTGATGGCTATGAAGAGAAGGAGAGCACACGGGACGGAGAGATAGTAACTGATCATGACCTCGTATATATGATTCAAGGAATAAGATAAAGTTTCAAACAATCGCACACCACTTTGTGACAGGCACTATACCAGCCCAAAAACTAACAGCTGTCATTGAAGAGGAAATTTCTGTGGTAACTGGTGTTGGTTTTAACATTATAGCGACTGTGTGCAATCAAGTACCCACAAGTATTAGAACACTTAACCAATTACAGACTTTAAATGGTTATAGAATACAACTTTTTCTATGATCATGAACTACAAAAAGTTTTTATGTATGTTATACCACATTTATTCAAATCTATCAGAAACAATTTTTAATAGTGGAATTTAAAAAATAAGTAATGAAATTGCTAAATAGCAACATTTAAAAAACACTTTTGAAAACAAAATAAGGAGTCTGATCCAAAAAAAAAAATAAAAGAATGTACTGAACTACTGGAAGAATTGGAAGAATTTCCAGTGTTATCAATATCCGAGGAAATTTCAAAAGAGATTGAAAATTATTTATGTTCATTTGAAGATCAACCTGTTGTTTATGTAAGCGGCTACATTGCTTCCAAAGTAACAGAAAAATCTTCATGTACATAATGTAAAAATTGTCTCAAAATTGAAAAGCCGTAATAAGGCTCCTCACAGATACATACATTTAAGAGAGTGGTGGGAAGATAAAGCAACATTAACATATTCTACAAGAAATCTCTGATTTTGTCAATGAAGCTCAAAAATTATATACAACAACAATTTCCAAAAAGATATCAACAATTTGTGTCAGTTGTGCAACTTACATTTTAGTACTTGAAATTTAAATTGGTTTAAGTACAAAACACACTTTCATGAAATGTTATCACGCAAAGATAAAAATACTCAATTTGAATTGTTTGAAAGATCTAGAAGATAAAAAAGACACAGCAACAGGGTAAAGAGAAATAATGAACACTTAAGAAAGTAAAAAAAATAATTACAAAACCTTGGTATTGGGGATTGTGTTACCTGTAATGAATCCATGTTTGGGACGGAAAACGTTCCATCAAATTTGTCATTTATAAAATGTAAAGAAATTAATTCTTCCAATGAAATGGTTGAATGTTTTAAAGACATACAAAATATCACCGCTGGGTCACTAAATAAAAATATAAATGTTAAATATTTAAAAAGAAATATAAGTCAAATAATCGAAATATTTGTTGACTTTTGTATGTTTAATTGCAGGATGCAGATATCATAAATAATGAATTTGCTGATGAAACCAGTCCCCTAAGGCAATATTTAGAATCTGGAGATGTATTCATCCTAGTTACAAGCTTTAGATACTCATTACCTCTTTTAGAACGTTGTGGTCATCAGTTCATGTATCTGTCTCCAGAAGACGGCGAACCTCAGTTAACAACAAGAGATGCTAATAAGTCTAGAGCCTTTACAATAAGACCATAGGTTGTAGAGGTAGTAAATAGCATTTTTAAAATTTCAAAATATTTCGCCAAAACTATTTTAACAAAGCTTCTACACATTTGATGAAAGATTTTACTGTGTGTGCTCTAACTAATAAATTCCACACTAAAATAAGGGACAGAGATGACTCGATTCAAATATTAGATAGAATTCATCAAAATATGGAATCAAATGATGATTTATCTGAGTATGTTAGAGAAAACAACCTAAATAGAACTAGTGCAGGCTTAAGTGTGGGACTGGCTTAGACTGGGCTAACCAAGGACGGCCTCAACGATATAATGCGGACGAAGTTCTAGAATTGGTTGAAGACCCGTCTACATCTGTCAGTCGAATATCAACACATATGTATGTATACAGAAATCTGTACATAGGATTTTTAAACGACACCAACTCTCCTTACCACTACCAAAGGCTTCAAACTTTGATAACAAGAGGAAGTATTAAGAGTTTCATTTGGTCAAATAATGCTAAGAAAAATAAGAGAAGATCCAAACTTTTTCGACAAAATTTTATAGATAAATGAGTCGACGTACCGCCGAGATGGATTTTTAAATTTACATAATCTACACAGTTGGTAGCTTGAAGACCCAAGACTGGTACGTGCAGACAGAGCCTAGCAGCAATTGAAAACTCATTTTTGGACGAGCATTCTTGGTGCAAAAATAATAGGCCCATTTGAGTTACCAGCAACATTAAATGCTGAAATGTATTTAAACTTTTAAGAAATTAATTTACCTGACTTGTAACTGGCCTGAGTCTGATACCTGCTGGAAGATGTACAACAGGAGGCAAGACGGGGAATGTGGTAGCAAAATGACGGATATCCCACGCATTACGCTGTTTAGGTGAGGGAATATTTAAAAAAAGCATACCCTGATAGGTGGATTAGACGGTTGGGTCTCATTCTATGGCCATCACAATCTCCTGACGTAAATCCATTGAACGTTTTATTGGGGATGCATAAAAGAAAAAGTTTATAAAAAAGCAGTGTCTACTGTAGAAGAATTGCGTACACGTGTGCAAGTAGAAATGAAATTTAGCAACAGCTATGCACGCTGTATCAATAGATCGTTTATAAGGCGATGCCGAGCCTGCATAGCCAACGGTAAACATTGCGCACATTTAGTTTGTTGCTGTCATGTAAATTAACATTCCTAAATAGAATCCCGAATTAAAGGATACCTCGACGTCATATTTGATTATTCTAGTCGAGGTTAAGTGGAGGAATAATAAAGGCAACGTCTTTGAATACGGGTGTTTGACTTATATTTTGGTCGACAGTGCTCTTATAGGGAGGCAAGCAATAATTGAATAAGTATTGTAATCGTTTGGTAGGAAGAAGAGCTGTAGGTTGTTGCTGTCATGTATTGTCCATCACAATGGTATGTTAGCTGGTATCAACCAGGTTTAATGCCACCAGCACAGTTTCTAGACGATGTTTTAATTGTATATGACGATAACGATGAATAAAAAATAATGCAAGTGCTTATTTTTGCTCACATTTAAGTGGACCAAATATTAGGTACAATAATTACAAAACGAATTTATCGATGGTTCAATGACAATTGTCAAATTACTTCTTTTTTTTACCTCACAATAACTAGTAGCTGGTCAAATACTGGTATATACTTGGCCTAACTGTTAAAAAACGGATTATCCACTATTTATGACAAACCTTGTATAATTGTGTACAAAGTACGTCACAGTGATTATAAGTAGAGATAATATTCTAAAATATATACTTAACGAAACCTATAACAATATTGTGGAGTAGCCTCGGAATCCTGCGTAAGACAGTAAAAATTAGGCTGTAGCGTAGGAAATTCAGTTTAAAACAGTCAAGTTTTATTAAAAAATCTTGAATCAAGCTTTAGGGTAAAATGAGAATCCTTGAGAAATTTGGGCCCTCCGGCTCTAACGTAGATATTTCCGCTTGAAACATTCAAGTCTCATTAAAAAATCTTGAATCAAAATTTAGCGTAAAATCAGAATCCCTTAATATTTTGGGGGCTCCGGCTATAGCGTAGGTATTTCCATTTAAAACACTCAAGTCTTATTAAAAAATCTTGAATCAAACTTTAGGGTAAAATCAGAATCCCTTAATATTTTGGGGCCTCCGGCTATAGCGTAGGTATATCCATTTAAAACATTCAAGTCTTATTAAAAAATCTTGAATCAAACTTTAGGGTAAAATCAGAAAGTTTTGAACAGTAAATAGCGCTGACATTCAGTGCGCACGTGCCTTTAATAAATAATCTTAAATTAAATGGCCTGGTCCACTTAGGTCTTAGAAAAATAATAAAACCTGAATCTCACGAAAGTTGTTAATAGGTTATATAATACCGTTTGAACTCCTACGTTTTATACTTCAATTCATTACACCCTCGTATAGCATTTGTAAACAGTAGGCACATTTGTCATTTGCTAGTTATAGACAAAGACCGTCGTCTTTGTCAATAACAACAACAACAACAACAAAATAGGGCAGAAGACTGAAGACTCACACCAAATGCGCTCAAGCATCGAGCAGACATTATTGAATTTCTTAAAAAATGAGGCCAACTCCGTAAAAAATAATAATTAATCCTTCCTCAGTTTGGAATAAAATTAGTCAATTATATTCGCCTGTGAGACCAAGTAAATTAGCAGGCCTATTCCTACTATGGAAAGCACATGATGGTTCCTATTCTATTTCTTTCCACTCTTTTTGGAAAACTGCAAATCATTAAGAGGCAAAATACAGAGCAGATATATTAGCCGTAAGACATATTTTGTATATATTATATATAAAATATAAAATACTACAGAAGGGAGATATGTCATAAAAGCATATTGCTGCAATTGCATGTTTGTCTGTAGGACATTTTTATATGCATATATTATGACTATTGTTCAGCATTTGCACTGAGCAAGGTACCCAAATAATGCAAACACCATCTGCCCAGCTTCTCGTGCAATATTAATATATGAAAGTGATTAATATAAAAAATATTATTGTCCACAAGATTTTCCATGGGATATGATGACACTTGCCACAACCATTTATCTGACACCTTGCTAGTAAGCCTAAAGAAATCATTTTTACAACGGGGACTTCAGCATTTTGTCCAGGTTATTAGCCTACCAAAGCTAGATTAAATGTATTTCTCAGCTCAGAGCATAATCTCGAAAATCTGGAAATGGAAAGTATTTTTCGAAGCTCACATAAGGTAGAGCATATTTAACTAAAGACAGTAATAAAAGACCTAGAATTTCATAAGCTGATTATGATTGATGATGAAACAAATTAATCAAGGTCAGATATATTATCAGATCAGTCAGATATATGATAGGTAGAGCCTATTTAACCAAAAACAGTAATAAATACGTGGAATTTCATAAGCTGAGTATGATGAAACAAATTAATCAAGATCCAAAATGTGTCCTTAAAAGGTTGGTTACTGCTGAAAAAGCATGCAGAGTCTTTCTATCTCTTAAATGAGTCCCTGAGAGCCCTGACTTGCCTTAACCCGACTCAGGGCCACGAAAGAGTTAGTCATTCAAAGAATTCAAATAGCAAAGAATTGGGAGACCCTATGTTTTGAAATGGCCAAGGATAAATTTGACCATAGAAAATAAAAATGTTGTGGATAGCCACATTCTGAGTATGATTGATGATGAAACAAATTTATCAAGATCAGAAATGTGTCCTTAGAAGGTTGGTAACTGCTGAAAAGAGAATTTTCTCTTAAATAAAGTTGTATAGCTATATAGGCCACAAAAGAGTTATTTAAAAGATTCAAATGGCAAATAATTGGCAAACCCAATATTTTGAAATGGCCGAGAGTAAATTTGGCCATAGAAGATATAAAAAAAATGTTGTGGATAGCCACATTCTGAGTATGATTGATGATGAAACAAATTAATCAAGATCAGATATGTATCCTTTGGTTACTCTTGAAAAAGCATGCAAAGAGACTATACTCTTATACATTGTACAACTTAGCGCCACAAGAATTATTTAAAAAATTCAGATGGCAAATAATTGGCTATGTGTTGAGATGGCCAAGTATAAATTTGGCTTAGATAATTTTAATTTTGTAGAAAGATACGTTCTGAGTATGATTGATGATGAAACAAATTAATCAAGATCAGAAATGTATCTTTAAAAGGTTGGTTACTGCTGAAAAGCATGCAAAGAGATTATTCTGTTAAATATAGTTGTAAAGCTCAGAGCCACAAGAGTTATTTAAAAGATTCAAATGGCAAAGAATTCGGATACCCAGTTAATGTGTTGAAGAATAAATTTGACTTATAAAATATTAATGTTGAAAAAAACCATGTTCTGAGTATGATTGATGATGAAACAAATTAATTAAGATCAAATATTTATCCTTAAAAGGTTGGTAGAGATTAATATAAAAAGAAGAACCATGTTTAGAGTCATCTCAGCGAGTCTCATAGTCCACAAAATAGTTGTAGTTATTTAAAAAGGTCAAATGGAATATCAAATTCAATTGAAATAAATAAATTGCAAATAATTGGAATACCCATAAAATGTATTCAAATATACAAGAAAAAATATGATAAATACCATTGTGCAAAGCCATGTTTTAAGTATATAAACAGGACACAAATTAATAAAATAAATAATTTGAGGCCACTATTTATGGTGGTTTTAATTTATTCTAAAAGACTATAGAAGGAAGACGTTGTTCTTGAATTTATATGGAAAGAAAACAATATTTAATAATCTTCAGATTTACAAAAGTTATTTCATTCAATATCAAAAATACCCTAACAGCAATGTTGTGTGTATGTAATATGTACAAAGTTTGAATTTCTAGCTATTTCTCATAAAATTGTCATCATAGTAAGTAGAACCTTACTTCATTCCTCAAGCATTCTAAGTTTGGAAGAAATTGCTATAAACAAGACTACCTTTTGCACCTTGATATATTTTAGTAAATTAATATCAGCTTTAAAATAGTATAAACACCATTTAAGTATTTCAAAGACTATTGTTGACCAAAATCAGTGCTATAGCACCAATTTTCTGGTAAGCCTCAAGAAATCATTTGCAATTGGTTGTTATAATGAATATATAGGCTTTACAAATATGTATAACAATACGATGAGCAGATTCAAAAAGATATAAACCGCTCCAAATATTATTAAAGATTCAAAAATTTGAAATGATGAATTGAATTCCCTTATTTAGCTTGCAAAATTAAACAATTGTAGAATATACTAAGAAAACCTCACAAACAACCATAGTTTTCTGAAACAATGACATGGTAACTTTAATTATTTAAGCATGTCATTTGATTTTGTCAATTGTACTGTAGGTATTTCTTAAATAAAGGAGTTTTGTTCTTGATTGTAAATTGGTGTATTCTTTAGTAACCAAACATTAAATAAACAATTCACAATCCTTAGGATTAGCTTGCAATATTTAAAAATTGTAGGAGTATCTGAAAAAACCCTCACAATCAATTATATAGTTCTCTCTGAAATTATGACTTGGTAACAATTAGCAAACTAGTAATACATAAAAAGGTTGCGTAACAAAAAGACTTAATCCTAGTTAGTGGAATGAAATGAGATGGTACGAGCTAAAGATAGAACAACATAGACTAACCTGTAAAAGACTTCTATCTAAAAGAAGTAAGCCCCTTTAGTTCATTGCAAGCAGTGTTGTGTTGCCACAATTTTAATTTAAAACATCATGCATAATTTGTGTCAATAATGATTTTTGTTTCCCTCGAAGAAATTTTACAAAACCTTGAATTTTGAAATTGATTATTGTGAACAACAAACATACTAACATGAAAAGACAACATATAGACAAATATGACGACTGTTTCTGACAAAATTTTGACCATTTGGGATATATCAACAGAAAAACAAATTCACCATATACAAAATCCTACACAACTTTGATTGGTGGTTGATTTTAAGACCAAAAATTCAATTGAACTAACTACAAGATGATGACAGAAATCTTGATTATAGAAACGTCTAAAATTTTATATAGGGACAAGAGTCCATATCAAATATATTTCGTGGATATAACCATATTTTAAAACAAGAAGAACACCTTTACCCGAGCGTCTAACGGGCGACCTCGTGCATTCTTTATTTGAATAAAAAATGCATTCTATACGACGCAGATTGTGGTCGCATTTGTGTGACATTCTTCACAATGAATAATACGATACTTATAATCCGATGCGATGTACAATGCCTCTACGTCAATGGACGCATAGCATAAAAAAACTAGTTCGAGAATATTAAAGTCACCTTTTAGGAATAACGTCAAACTTAGCTCTAAGAAATCGATAGATATGCCGATTTAAATAACACATGTTGTTTATTATACCGTTGTTTTACACAGCTGGTTTAACAAAAGGATCAACCAAAATTTGGTAAAGACAAAAATAACACATGGCACAAACCTTAACCGATGTATAAAAAACTCCAAGACGATTTATTAGTTATAGTATTTGCGAAATATTTAAACACAGTGTGAACTCTATCAAAATTAGCCTGTTAAATAACTTGAGGATTAAAATTGAAAGACAAGCAAACGGCAAGCGTCAACGAAAACGACTAATCTTTAAAATTCACAAATCTGAAATCACAGCAATCTATTGTCAATTGTCAATTTACAATTGGTCAGAAGTCCGTAGTAGGGATGATCCTTAGCGATGTGAAATTATCGATGTATCGATTTTTCGGGGCCAAATATCAGCGTACCGATTTTACTAATTTCTGAACACAAGATTTTCTTTTTCAAAATTTTATTAAAATCAGATTACACTAAGATGACTTTACTTTTTATATACAAGATACCGAAATATTTACTTAAATGTGCAATAATTAAGAAAAATCTGGCCAATATATGTGCCTCCTGATTTTACCTTCTTATTTAAGACTCGGTTGGTTAGATTAATATTTATACATATTGTAAATTCTATATTTTGGATTTTTTCTGAATCGATTTATTGTGTTGTGATTTGAAGTCAATTTAAAAATCCGTATTTTTGACAAGAATCGGAAAAGACGCATCCCTAAGGACTTCACAGAATCAGTAGTGTTGCCAACATCAGATTCAAAATACCATTTGTATGATTTCTTGCTATTCTAAATATTTTATAAATGAATAAGAACAAGTGCAGAATTGGAGAGTATAGTGTGATAGCTTCGGTTTACGTTCATTACAAATGGATAAGAACACATAAATAATATAGTGTAACAGATAGTTAAATAATTAATTTTACAAAAGTATGTTATTATTGTGAGTGACACTTTGTACAGTCGTGTGCGGTGTGTCTGAGGCAAGAAAAAAATTATTAGGGAAAAGGAAAATTGTGTATCAATTAATATAAAATGAAACTAAATTTTTAATTTTCTTTTTTTTTATTATAAAAAGGTTCCATAGTACTTCAATAAAAGGAAAATATGGATATCGATGATGATATCTTGGAATGTAACTGTGTTTCTCTTCTATAATACCTTATTTATTTACGCAATAAATGGTTTGTCCGCATTATTTTTGTCCATTTGTTCTTCTATCCAATCATACATGGTCGGTATATTTGCGTACACTCCTGGTAAGTTACGCTCGCCACAACCGAAACCGTACGCTACCAGTCCAACCACTTGGTATCTTGTGTAATTCTGATCGCTCTGTAAAAAAAACGAACTGTCAATGTCAAAGTCAAAATTTGTTACTTCTTTTTATTTATGACAATGGATAAAACTATCTGCCAGAGTCGACATTTCAGTTTTAGAACATTTAATCTGAGGAATAACATTATTGTTAACATTATTGTTTGAAACATCGTGTTATATTATAATAATGAAAAATTATGTTTATTAAATATGAGTTGTCCGCGAGTGTCGGTCTGCCGTCCCATCGGGTTATGAGAGTAAAAGGAATAGAGAGTGCACCCGTGCTCGCGCGTACACTTGTGCACTATAATATCTCCTGCACAGCTGGCTAGTCTCTGTTGAGATTGGCCACCATGGCCGAAATCGGTCAGGGGAGCTATTATTATTATTAATAATTGGCCAGTTGTATACAATCACAGTACATTTCTATTACATTAGACACAATTATACAAGGCCCCTCTATTAGTTTCTAACAATATAATATCATTGGTTTGTGTTATGGCGGAGGGTGCGGGTTCGATTCCCACGAGCAGAAAATTATGATTTGATGAACATTGTAATTTTCTACTGTCTGGGTGTCAATTTATCTGTAATAAATAATAAAAATATATTTATTGGGTAACAATATACATATGTGTAAAAACAATCTATAATATGTATGTATTTACAAAAAAAGTATGTCTATCAGTTATCTAGTTTCCATAGTACAAGCTTTGCTTAGTTCGGGACTAGATGGCGTTGTGTTAAATGTCCAGGAATATTTATATTTATTTATAAACTTACGTCAAATTCGCATACAAGTGGTGACCCCCCATCTCCCTTACAAGTGTCGACGCCGGGCGCTCCTTGGGCGCACGTCAGCGTCATGCAGTTCGAAGAACCGACCGAGGTGTGTAGTATCTATCAGTTATCTAGTTTCCATTGTTCAAGCTTTGCTTAGTTCGGGACTAGATGGCGTTGTGTTAAATGTCCAGGAATATTTATATTTATTTATTTATAAACTTACATCAAATTCGCATACAAGTGGCGACCCCCCGTCTCCCTTACAAGTGTCGACGCCGGGCGCTCCTTGGGCGCACGTCAGTGATTCGTGCAGTTGGAAGAACCGACCGAGGTGTGTGGTTCGCACTGCGTCACGGCATTGCAACGCTGGTATTAGCTCCAGTTTCACCTGTTATGTGACATTTAAATGAGCGTACCGTCTAAAATACCTAATTACGTCACTCCCACGTTTAACACCAAAATGCAGAGGTTTTTAATCTTTTTCAATTCGCGTCACGACTCCCCTCAATACTTCCTGCAACCCACCAGGGCGTCGCGACCCACAGTTTGGGAAACTCTGCCTGCTCTTAATATGAAACTAACCTAGGGTAATCCATATTAATAATAAATCAATAAATCAGTTTCTGTTCGTTTATTTCGCTAAAACTTTTGAACAACAGTTGAACCGATTTAACTTTTAATCTTTAAATATTCGTGGAAGTCCACGGTAGGTTTAAACGGTGAGAAATTATGTAGAAATTGTAAATAGAATAGTACATCATCACATTATTCCATATAAATAGTTCGACGTGTCTGTCAAATACATTACGTTCAAAAATGACGCCGGGTCAGCTAGTTTATAATATTAGTTAGATTATCACTACATAGTATAAAACAAAGTCGCTTTTTCTGTCATGTGTCATGTTGTATGTCCCTATGAACGCTCAAATCTTTAAAACTACGCAACGGATTTTGATGCGGTTTTTTTTAATAGATAGAGTAACTCATGAGGAAGGTTTTTATCAGCATTGCACCCGTGCGAAGCCGGGGCGGGTCGCTAGTTATAAATAAAATACTTTTTAAAGGATTTTAAACACGGTGTTATAATACATTATTATTAACCCGTCGTTTCGAGCACTTTACAGCGAGCGTGGTCACGGGTGACTGAGATGACAATTGACTTCATGTTTCAAAAATTGTGTGTCCATGTTAATAATTATGTAAAATAATGTATAATAGACCGCGTTTAAAATCCTTTAAGTATTTTATTTAATATGAGAAGTACTCGCGTTAAAACAAACACAAAAATAGTTAGCCGTGAAAAAAAATTATCTTACCTTTTTCAGTACTAAAGCATTAACCGAGTTATTGAATGTTTTGCCCCAGCCCATAGCATAGCACGGGACGTTTTGGGGCAGAGACTTCGCGAGACACGCTACCCCTACGTTAGGGGCAGTTGTAAATGCCTCTTCGAGAGACAAAAGTGCCGCATCGTAGTATAACGAGGCTGAAATTAAATTACAATTAATTATATTTTAAATAAAATACTTTTTAAAGGATTTTAAACGCGGTTTATTATACATTATTTTACATTATTATTTAAAAAGTATTTTATTTAAAATGGAAAGTACTCGCGTTAAAACAAACACAAGATTATACTAATTAATTATATGTTTTTCTAGCGTAAAAAATAATGAAAATGGTCGGCGAGACTTTTATTTATTTACTAACTAGCTGCGCCCCAGGGCTTCGCTCCCGTGGGAATATCGGGATGATATATAGCCTATAGCCTTCCTCGATAACTGGGCTATCTAACACTAAAATAATTTTTCAAATCGGACCAGTAGTTCCTGAGATTAGCGCGTTAAAACAAACAAGCAAACAAACAAACAAACAAACAAACAAACTCTTCAGCTTTATAATATTAGTATAGATTTTCACATGCCATTACAGGTTATTTACCCAATGCGACAGTGACTTACGACCGTTTTCAATAATGTGCCAAAGATTATGGATAGATTGTTATCTATACTAATATTATAAAGCTGAAGAGTTTGTTTGTTTGTTTGAACGCGCTAATCTCAGAAACTACTGGTTCGAATTGAAAAATTCTTTTTGTGTTGATTAGACCATTTATCGAGGAAGGCTTTAGGCTATATAACATCACGCTGCAACTATAAGGAGCGAAGAAATAATGGAAAATGTGAAAAAACGGGGAAAATTATAACATTATGCTACGGGAGCGAAGCCGCGCGGATCAGCTAGTTAATTATATAAGGTGTTTCTAGCGTAAAATATAATGAAAAGGGTCGGAGAGACTTTTATTTATTTATTTCGACGACCCGTTTGGCGCAGTGGTTCAGCAATGGTCAGCGCCGGAGGGTGTGGGTTCGATCTCCACGAGTAGAAAATAAACATTGTAATTTTCTGCGTGGGTGTTAGTTTATCTATAGTATGTATGTATTTACAAAAAAAATATGTTTAAGTATGTCTATCAGTTGTCTGGTATCTATAGTACAAGATTGTTTTAGTTTGGGACTAGATGGCGTTGTGTTAAATGTCCAGGAATATTAATTTATTTCAATTATTAAATGCATTATATACTAGCCGCGCCCCGCGGTTTCACCCGCGTAACGTCTGATCCCGTGGCAACTCCGGGATTAAAAGTAGCCTATATGTTATTCTGAACCCTTACCTGTATGTATACCAAGTTTCATCATAATCGCTGCAGTAGTTTTTGCGTGAAAGAGTAACAAACATCCATACATCCATACTTACAAACTTTCGCCTTTATAATAGTTATTAGATTAGATAGATTAGATTTTACCGTAGAAGTAATGTTACGCAGTTACCCTCTGTCATCTTACGACACCCTCGTGTAGAAATGAGGTGGCGACACATATTCTAACGGTTAAACTTACGTCTAAAATACTTGTCGTGTATAACAATGTCCTTCACGTTTCTATCTTGGTGTTTGTATTGCTCCGATATCGTTTGTGTGTCGTATTCACCGGCGCGGCATTTTAACTGAAAATATCGAAAAAATATTTGATATTATAATGTTTTCAAAAAAAGAAGGAGGTTAGCAATTCGACCGTATTTTTTCTTTCTTTATGACTAGCTATGATTTGTTGTTAAGTGACTAGTTCTGTAATTGGCCAGTTGTGTAGAATCACAGTACATTTCTATTACATTCGACATAATTATACAAAACCCCTCTATTAGTTTATAACAATAATATATCTTACATCTTTGGCCTCATAATTTTTGATTCTGTGTGCAACTGTTAAGACGTATCTGTGGTGGATCAGAGCCCCCCCTCCGATGTAGTCACTTGGAGACCATTCCACATCGTCACTGCGTCTGAAAATTTATATAATATTAATTTGTATGTGAAGGGAAATAATAAGATGATTTTTTCAAAATAATAATTTTTTGGCAAAAAATTCAACATCAAATCATCACATCGTTACTGCGTCTGTAAATCCATAGAATAGCATAATTGTATGTTAAGAGAAATAATATAAGATGATTTTTTCAAAATAATAATTTTTTGGCAAAAAATTCAACATGAAATCATCACATTGTCACTGCGTCTGTAAATCCATAGAATAGCATAATTGTATGTTAAGAGAAATAATATAAGATGATTTTTTCAAAATAATAATTTTTTGGCAAAAAATTCAACGTCTGTAAATCCATAGAATAGCATAATTGTATGTTAAGAGAAATAATATAAGATGATTTTTTCAAAATAATAATTTTTTGGCAAAAAATTCAACATCAAATCATCACATTGTCACTGCGTTTTTTTTTATAAAAATAATTCGTCTGTAAATTTATAAAATAGAATAATAATTTGTATGTCAAGAGAAATAAAATAAGATTGATTTTTTCAAAATAATAACTTTTTGCCAAAAAAATTCAACATTAAATCATCACATCGTCACTGCGTCTGAAAATTAATAGAATAGCATAATTTGTATGTAAAGGGAAATAATATAAGATGATTTTTGCAAAATAATAATTTTTTGCCAAAAAATTCAACATCAAGTCATCACTTCGTCACTGCGTCTGTCTAAAATAGAATATTAATTTGTGTGTCAAGAGAAATAAAATAAGATGATTTTTTAAAAATAATATATAAATGATAATAGATAAATGGGCTATCTAACACCAAAATTTTTTTCAAAATCAAAGTCAAAGTCAAATATTCAGTCATTTATCGAGGAACGCTATAGGCTATATATTTTTCGTATCGGACCATTAGTTCCTGAGATTAGCGCGTTCAAACAAACTCTTCAGCTTTATAATATTAGTATAGATAATATTATTATTTATTTATGGTATTAATAATTTATGTATTTTATTATAGTATCTTTTTGCATATTTCATTGAAATTACTATATTTTATTATCGTTCTTTTTCTCCTTTTTTTCTGTCTCTTAATTTTGTGTTTTATTCTGTGGACTCGCGTTTCGTCCATACATATCCTTTCCTATCAGGTTGCCTGGAAGAAATTGCTTCTAAGCAATAAGGCCGCCTTTCTGTACAAAACTTTAACATGTAATGTTCTAAATTGTTTTCCTTGTGATTTTTGTAAGAAAAAGTATAATAAATAAATAAATAAATAAATAAATAAATAAACAAACAAATAAATAAATAAATAAATAAATAAATGAATAAATAAATAAATGAATAAATAAATAAATAAATAAATAAATAAATAAATAAATAAATAAATAAATAGATTATGTTAAACTCACTTCATTACAGCGACCATGAAGGGAAAATCACCGATCCTGGAAGATTGCATATTTCTTGCTACTTCTTTATTTTTTGTCTTGAAGTTGTTTATTTCTGGATTGTCCCAACCACAGCTGGTTCTCTTATCTGAAAAGAAAAAAACATTATTTCATATTATTTTTTATTTATTTTTTTCCCTCTTTTTTTGTTTATTAACTCTTTCACCCAGACTGGTTATTCTTTGCTTACTACCTTTTACCCAGTGGTTGCCTAGCAGAAATCACTGTTTAGAGATAAGGCCGCCTATTATACTGTTAATTCTGTAATTTATACTTTGTGTTTTCCTGTCTTTATGGTGTAATAGAGTTAAATAAATTACCATTGAAGGTCAAATTAAAAAAAAAGCTACAAAATACTCAATATCTTAAAAACAGTGATATTTTCGTACGACATATATTGGGTGTTTCATCTTACTGAACCGATTATGATCAAAATCTGTATACATATAGGTAAGGGGTCCGATAACATTTAGGATACTTTTAATCTCAGAGTTGCCGTCAGAAGTTACGAGGGTGAAACCGCGATGCACAGTAAATAATTCAATAAAAGTGTATTTTTTAAAATATTGTAACGGCTTTTATTTTACGCCGTGATTCTATCTCGTTTCTGAACGTTCACGTGCAATGCGCTGTGATTGGTTGCCGCGGTTTTTGGTTCTCGCGCGCCAAAAAACGACGCTTTCGAGAAGCGTCGTAGAAGATATATGTGCATGTATTAAATCTTATTGTGTTTATTTGTATATTATGTTTATTTCGGTGTGTACATTAAAGTGTTTTCATTCATTCAAGATAGACAATTTACGTCCGTACGCGCGCGCTAGTATTTCGTTGTGTTATAAAATTTCACCTATTGTTCTCCACTTTTTGTTTTATGTACTTTATTTGAATTAAACTCTTAAACAACAACAACAACTCTTAAATGCATGAATGAATGAAAACACTTTAATGTACACACCAAAATAAACATAATATACAAATAAACACTATTTAATACATGCATGACATAGAGACATACAGATAGAAAAGCTGGGAAGGAGACTGTATACTCTATAAAAAACCATATATTTTATACAATAAGATATACACAATACTAAATAGATAATAGATATGAACAAATACATTATTAACTAAAAGTGTTTGTTATAATATTAACTCGGTAATCTCTAAAACTTACCATTACTAGGCAGTTGAATATCCTTGCTTGAATCTACACTAACTCCAAGAGTAGGTAAATCATCAGGTGTAGTGTATACATTCAAAGGCGTGGTAGTTTGTATTGTCTGTGGATTTCTCCTGGTGACCATGTCTGATTGTACTGAGTTAACCCATTCATTGTCTGATGCAAGATTTGTTGTGTTCAGTTTGCAACAGACTTCAAGGTAGTGGCTACATGCTGACATTCTAAACGAAAAATTATTCTCTTAATAAAATAATAAATAAAAATCCCATTCCTCTCCCATCCTGTTCTAGTCCTCTCCCAATTTCCCATCATAAATTTTCTCCTTATTCTCCCCTTCCTTAAAAGGAGAGGATTAATAACGGGAGTTTGGGAGAAGACTAAAACCTTATTTTTTTATGACGCTGAGATTCGGCGCTATATTGACTGTATCCTCCGATTTAGTTATCATTAGGTTTTTTGTATTATTTTTTTAATTACATGACGACTCGATTAGGATTAAAATTTCTTTTTGTATTAGTTTTTAAATACATTCAATAATATTTTTTTTGTCAGTAAACATGTTGTGTAATTTGATTACCTATTAGGTACATTAAAGCTTTTATAAAATATATAATTAATTATTATTAGTATTATATATATAATTAACTGAGTATCTGTTTGGTGAACCTTATTAAATAAAATAAAAATTGGCGCAGTGGATACAGCAATCTATTGCGCCCCTGGGTGTGTTCGATCCTCACGAGAGAACAGTATGAAATAAAGACATTTGTAACACGACGATCCTTCATAATGACATTTGGCAGTCCGTCATTTTTAATCTGTCTAGTTTGACGTTTAACGTCAGGGAGTCGGCCGGCAACACTCGTACGCGCGGATTACGCTAAGACACTCATATGTATTAAATTAAGTATAACTCTGAAGACCTACAATAAAAGTGCATTATTATCTTTAAAAGTGGTTTTCCTACACAACTCAATCGAACCAAAACAGTAGCATTAGTGTAAAACGAAACATCAATACCTACACATTTTATTTCATTTATTATATTTTATACCTGAGGTCCAGGATGCCCTCTCCATCATCTATGATGGTGAGCTGTGAAGAGCAGAGGTAATAGGGCACACATTCACCAACCTCTTTTTCACTGGTGGTACAGGCTTTAGAAGACGGTTTTGAGTCCTCTGAAAATATATAGAAAATTTATAGAAAAATATTTATTAAAAAAATATTTATTAAGAAAATACATAGAAAATTATTTATTCATTTATTCATCTTATTTTGCACAAAACATGGTTTACTACTACTAATAACAATTATTAATACAAGTCACATAAATTAGTTTCACATGTTTTGCCGTTTTTTATACGGCATGCAAAATTAAAAAATATGAAACATTACAATAAATCCATCATAATTATGATAGCATAGTAATAAGAATAATTTAATTACAATGTCAAAAATGTTGATAAACAATTATTAATGTCAAAAAGCACAGTTACAACTTAAAATGTAAGAAATCCTTAACACTATAAAAACATCTTTGTACAAGCCATTCATGCAAGATCTTACAGAATTTTTTGTATTTGAACTTTTACTAATTATTACTAGCTTTCCGCCCGCGGTTTCGCTCGCGTGGACCCGGCGATTCGAATTTTTCTCGCCGTAAAAACCATGCTTGAACTTCAACGAACATTTAAAAAAAGAATTTTTTTATTTTTTATTTTTTTATTTTTATTTATTTCACACATTACATCCATCATTACAGATAAAATCCAATACGATAGTGCAGTTACCAAAGAAAACATTAAACTGTACAAATAAATTGACATACATTAAGCATTGATTTATTTGTCCAAATTGGTCCAGTCGTTGTTGAGTTATGCGCTTACCAACACATTTTGCAATTCATTTTTATATATAAGATCTGTGACTATATAAATCTATATCTGTGTTATATAAATACTTAAATTTAAACTAAAATTTTTTTTGCTTGTTAAAATTTTAGTTTAACTTTAGATTATCCAAAATGGGTAGGAACTGCCTTAACATAGGTTTACCTAGCTAGGAAGACAGAGCCAAAAAACGAGTGTATCACTATAAAAGAGAACCAAATAAAGATTTTTATTTATTATTATTATTTAAATTAATAACTTGTATATTATTTCCAACCAACAGTAATAAAAATTCATCCACGAAGACGCGCCCTACTATTCTTCTCAATCGTTGACAGTATATGTATGCAAGCTTCCGCTTGTGTGTTCTTCTATAGATACACACTCATTACCCATGTGTGTACACACTAAAATAAATAGACTAATCAGGACAAAGTATTGCGATCATATTATAAGTTTCAATTCTAATAATTCTATTTATTATATATATTTATTTGGTATAATTTATGTTTTTTCCGATTATTATGTGTTCCGATATTGAGAAAAGCTAAATTTGTAATCGTATAAACACCTGTTTAAGTACACCGAATAAGATGTAAATGTAAAAAAATCTATAAAATATCAAAAAGTCAAAAAGCCAAAAATGTTTGTATTTTTTCTGTAAAGTGCAAAATGTTTTTTTTCTGTAAAATGTATGTATGTGCATAGTTGTTGCAAATAAATATTTTTCTTTCTTTCAAAATTAGTGGGACGCGTCGTAGATATGGCACTATCTTTATTTGAAGAATAATTAAATAAACTACCTGCCGGTGGATCCAAACTCAGGGGTGTACAAAATAGAGGAGGGACGAGGCATATTAACAGTAATATATATTCCCTGAAAAGAAAAAAAATATTAAAAAAAATATCTTGTGTTGCTTTTTTTTTGGTTGGTGGAACAATAAAACTTTATTTTATTTATTTTAAAAAAATGCGCCCCGAAGTTTAGTGCGAGTAGTATCTAACGTATTTTTATTTTATTAAAAACTAGCGACCCGCCCCGGCTTCGCACGGGTGCAATGCTGATAAAAACCTTCCTCATGAATTACTCTATCTATTAAAAAAAACCGCATCAAAATCCGTTGCGTAGTTTTAAAGATTTGAGCGTTCATAGGGACATACAACATGACACATGACAGAAAAAGCGACTTTGTTTTATACTATGTAGTGATAGTTTCACCAACAGATCCTATATTAAACCTAAATTTAAAAAGGTTTACTAATTAAAAATAATGTTTTAAATTATTCGTTTGACATTAATAAAAACCGATTTTCATAACCGATAATTTTGTGAGCCTTGCCCCCCAATTTGGTACAACTATAAGCCTCAGAGACAGAAATAAAAAAAATAAATAAATAAAGAAAGATAAAAAAAAAATTACCTCTTTTTTAAAACGTACAAACCCAAACAGGAGATACGAGCGTATGAGGAAAATTGCCTTCGCAAGAACATTAAAAAGAACCAATGACACATTATAATTTATAAATACTAATATTATAAATGCGAAAGATGTGGTTTGTATATTTGTTATATAAACGTACATTGTAATTAATCAAGAGTATTCAAAAAGCAGTAATGTTTCACTGATGAACAAGAACATTTTTGCATTGTACCCAAACAACTATCGTATTAATACAACACTTTAGTGGAATCTCATAATACCATTGACATCTTCTGATATAATAAAAGATTGATAATAAGCGATATAAAGAAATTGATCTCATAAAATAAGTATTAAGTAAAGATTTATAAAACTAAGTAAGTTAGTTATTTCGGTCTTATATATTTATTTTGTTAATGTTAATTTCAGAATGCTCTTTTTTCATTTTTTTTTGTTGCTTATTCATGTGCTGTGCACACTTTAAAAGGTTTTATTATCCAGACTATTGTTCTTCTTTAGTCGTTTTCAATATTCTATCCCTTGTTTTGCTTATAAAGTCAGACAAATCTATTTGCACTTACTTTGATTTCAATATCCTAACAACGGATACATTTGCTATGACTTTTATATCTATTGTCACATAATTTGACATAACAATCTATCCATAATCATTGATACATTATTGAAAATGGCCGCTTATAATGTTAAATATGTACATATTGATAAACCAATAGTGGGACTATTAAGTACTAACATAGTTTTTAAGAATCAATTGTTACTAACAAAATGAGTCCTGGTTAGTTGAAATAAATGATTTATTATTATTATATATTATATATTAAATACATAAACTTTGTCAATTCTTACCTCATATTTAATATCAAGCGACCTCACAACAGTAGGTCTAGATTGATACTGAGTTCATAAAACTTGTTTTGTTTCATTCTTACGTGTTTGACCTTACTGATTGTTTATTTCTAGCCTTTTTACGTCTCGTCGCGTGGACTATAAAATTTAGACAATTCGATAAAATTATCTTTCGAGTGATATTTTTCGACTTATATGACTTATAAGACTTATAAAACTTTTAGGACTTTATGAAACTTATATAGTACTGATACGTTTTGTAGTACATCGTATAATTTACATGTTTCTATATTTGTTACATTTATCACAATATTCAATAACAATATTTATTACGCTTTCTACAATAATTGCATCTTCCTTCTACCACGCCGAAAAAACAAGAGAGAGTGCAAAAGCGCGGCAATCCGCATTGGCCAATCACAATGCGGGATTGCCTTTTAATCGTCGAACTTGCAATAGTCTGCCAGTTATTTAGGCAGGTTACTGAAAATAAGGTTTTAATGTATATTTAAGAAAACAAATTAATAAATAAAATAAAATAGCTAACACTTATAAGACTTAGAAGAATTGGTGAATTTTTAAAAGGGGCTTTCAATCCTAAACTATGAGGTATATCAAAAATGCTGCAATGAGTCTCGACGCTGATTTTGACGAAAATAAATGTTGCATCATTCGATTTTAAAAAAATCGTTTTGCCGAAGCAATAATCGAATCTGTTGGTTTTGCAAAAAATGAACAGTAGAAGAATGTCAAATTGTCCAATGGTAATTGAATGGTATTTCGATCGTATGTCAATGATATGTCATTGGCAATAAATAGTTAACAGAATACCAAATCTGTCAAACTACGCCATGACGATCCAATTGAGACGCGATTTTGGCATTTTTAAATTAGCAGACTTGGGCCCCAGCCTGTATATCCCGTTGATCATGCGTAAAAAAAAGTAGCCACGCTTAATATATATTTTAATCGAATGAAACTAGAAATACAATTAATATCTATTAGCTACATTACTTAAATTTTTTCTTTATTTAGGGTCTTCATTACATAAGTTCACCTTGAGAATATATAGAAATAAAACGAAATCTATCCAGTGGTTTAAACTCGATTGACACACGTACAAAGAAACAAAAAAACTATCCATCATTTGGGGTTTAAAGATGCATACAGAGAGAATTTTTGAAGAGGGCTTACATTGCTAAATCGTTATTTATTTATTTATTAATACAAATAGAACGGTTACAAACCACTAACACTATTTATACAAGTAAATTAATTATTAACAAAATCAAAATTATAAACATGAGATTTCTCAGTCAATCCTGTGTTATATCAAATCACCAATTACTCTTTCAAAAATGTTCAAAATTTTCTACTTATTGTTTTTTATACGTATTAACTATAGACAGTTTAATAAACACAATTTTTATAAAAGCAAAATATCTTATATAATTTTTATAATTTATATAGTCAGGATCACCCTACGATAAGCAGGTTTAGGTTTCGAGGCAAGTTTAAGGCTTTCGAAATGCAGATTTTTGCTAAATTTTTTGCTATAGCAACATGCGATTTAGCAAATAAACATGGCCGTCGTCGACTTTGAACTTTTGTATGACCCCTTTCCAATGATATTATATAACTATAGATATGTTACTAGCAAGCTAATTTTGGGATTTAAAACGGATACATGTATATCCACACTCCCTTGGTTACGTAACGATTGTTGACAGAACTTTACATAGCAACGGTAGCTTCGTTGCAATTGTGTGTATTTAGAAAATAGACGAATTATTTGGAAAATAAAAGTAAAGCAAAAAAGATATAATACAGACATTTTCAATATTTTCAAATAAATTGACATATCATAAATCATAGGTAAAATACAGACATTTTTAATATTTTCAAATAAATTTATTATAATTTTAATATCATGATTTCAATGTTCGTCAACTATGAAGTGATTGTCAAAAGACCGACGGGTCGCATTTTTAACCGACTTTCAAAAAAAAGGTTGAGGAGGTTATCAATTTGAACGTATTTTTTTTAATTATGTTACCGCATATCTCCGGCGTTTATGGGCCGATTTGGATAATTCTTTTTGCATTCAAAGAGTAGAGCTCCAGTGTGGTCCCATAGAAATGTGCAAGTCTGATCATCTATGTGGAAGATATTCTAGGGAATTCCTCGAAAATCAACGGAATAAGGTCTACGGTTAAGGTTTAATGATGTATATATCAACTGAATTGTAACTAGATGATGTCATTACCCTTCACGGACACTAAAAAGGGATAAATAAAAATTTTTGCCAAAAAATAGAACCGAGCCTCGCTCTAAAAAGTAGAAAATAACTTTTATTTTTGCCTTTATCTATTTTCAATTTAACAAGATTTTGCACCAACTTTGTATAGATTTCAACAAAAATTAAATAAAAGTTATTTTCTACTTTTTAGATTTTTTGGCAAAAATTTTTATTTATTTTTCACAGTGTTTTGTATGCATATAACATTCTATACATTTTAAAAATATCTTAGCCCCTTCCTAATTATTTTGTAAACAGTTTGTTGGAAAACCCGCTTCAACCGGGTATTTCAGCCTCTAGATGTGATATAAATAATTGTTTATATATAAATAACTTTTTGTTTTCCTTGTTATTGTTTAATTGTAATTAATTACTAATAGATAACTCAATATGCAAATAGTGTTGTTGACTGATTTTATAAATACTGATTTTAAAAAATATCGTATGTTTTCATCAGGCGTAATTTATTTTCTGTGTAATAAATCTATACTAGTATTCACAGATGAGAGAATAAGGCAGGTGGAGTGTTCCAAAGAGTCGAGTGACGCTAACAACACGTGCATCTGTGTGAGTGAAATTTGAAAATTTCGAAGCCCTCGTGATGTGTTATGTCAAACTAGACGAATATTTTTGTATTTGCTTTTGAAGTTTGTATTTGCTTTTCGGCGTCACTCGAGTCTTCGGTCGCACTCCATCTGCCTTTTATTCTCTAATCTGTGACTAATATTATAAAGAGAAAAGATTTGTTTATTTGTATTGAAAATGCTCGGAAACTTCAGGACCGATTTGGATGCAATTGTACAGAGATTCTTTAACTCTCCAGGAATTAGATAGGGATAGTTTTTATCCCGAAAATTCTACGGGAACTGGATGTATACGAAACTTGGGTAACTCAGCAAGTTAATACATAAATTGAATATTAGGAGGCTCCCTTAAATACTTATATTATAAAGTTGAAGAGTTTGATTGTTTGAACGCGCTAATCTCAGGAACTACCGGTTCGATTCGAAATTTTTTTTAAGTGTTAAATAGCCCATTTATCGAGGAAGATTAAAGGTATATATATTATCACGATATTCCCAAGGAAGCGAAGCCCTAAGGAGCAGCTAGTAAATAAAAATAGCTATAAAGCTAAAATTATGCATTTTCGTTACCGTAATAAAAAAAATATTAAGGGATCTACATACTGAACCCTTTGTGCGAAAGATTTAATCGATCTTTGCCGGTTTTTTTGTAAATACCCAAAATCGATGTCGATGGTTTAGGGGATACCCATCACTAAAACTTATCTTTATATACGGTGCATTTGTAATACTATTCTTCGGTCGACTGCATATACACCACACGTGTCTTCTTAATATAATAAGGACTAAATATGAAGTGAGTACATTTTATCGATGTAATATCCATATAAGTATAGTTATATTTAATTTAGTATAGTTATAAAGTTATATTTAATTTTTTTTAACTATGTGAGGTTCAACCTCACTTACTACTGTTATCTCCTTTTTCCTTACAATGTTGTGTACATCTATAATAGGGTCTAACATAAGAATATTGTTTCTTTTGCATTTATTGTTTAAGCAATGTTTTATGTGCGATCTGTTGATGTACCCTTAATAAATAAATAAATAAAGTTTTTAAGTAATTTTTAAATACTTTCTACAACATTTTCAATTTGATAGTAATAATAATAAACAATAAAACATTCAAATAAATATCTCCAAAAGATTTAATTCTTCATTGAAATATATGTAATTTTAATCTATATCTTTAAAGGGGTTTTTATCCTCTTGGATACGTCAACCCCTTCGTAACTTATAAAGTAATATGAAATTAATCTAATAATTATTTACACCTAAAAGGAAATCACTGATTAGGGATCTTTTACCAAACTACATTTTATTTGCTAATTCTGACTTCGGACTTGATAAAATGGAACAAATCAGACCAACATTCATAGCTTAATGAAGTATTTGGGCAAGGATTTTTCGGACTTCTCAAAGGCCTTTGATTTTGTATAATACTTATAAAATTTATAAAATGAGAATGAGAGGCTGCTTTTAATTGGTTAGTTAACATGACGCCCGCAACAGACACTAACACATTTAATGACGTATATTATTATTGTGACTACAAATATAACTATGGTGGCACACCAGGGAAGTGTTTTGGACCCTCTATTATTTTTATTATATATTAATGACATTATTTATCCTATTTTATGTGTGCTTTTTTCTTTTATTTGATATTCTCAACACAATGAAGTGTAATAAATTAATTTATAAGATGTCCAGCTTTGGTTTGAAAATTGATGGTGTCATGTCAAATACCTCAGAGTTACATATATTTATTTATAAACTTGTGTATTTGTAACTATGGGAAGTTATAAATGATAATTCTAAGAGATAAATAATGATCAAAAATACTTTTTTAAGGATTTTAAACGCGGTTCATTATACATTTTTATTTGACCCGACGTTTCGAACACTCTATAGCGCGCGTGGTCACGGGTGACTGAGATGAATTTGATATGAAAAGTACTCGCGTTAAAACAAACACAAGAATATACTATGAAATTAATATTCTCAAATTTCAGATTATGCGTCCTGTACCTGCTGCTTGTCTCTTACGATTTCACAATCGCCCAGTCGAATAATTCTGAAGAAGACTTTCTAAACAGTATTGGAGAACCAGAACCAGAGCAACCGACATCAAAGCCAACCCGCCGTGTCCCTAAGCCTTCAGGTAGGTATTTCATTATCAATTACTACCTGATCCGCGCGGCTTCGCTCCCGTAACATAATCCATACTAATATTATAAAGCTGAAGAGTTTGTTTGTTTGAACGCGCTAATGTCAGGAACTACTGGTCCGATTCGAATTTTTTTTTGTAGTCAGCTAAATCCTGCACTCCAAAAGCTATTTCACTAAATTTAATTTAGTAATATATGTATATCAATAAACTAAGTGAGATAGTAATGAATCGCTTGTGTATAACTATGTTACCGTATATTATAATTATATCCCTAGGGATATAGCCTATGTCACTCGTGGATAATGTAGCTTTCGAATGGTGCAAGAATGTTTAAAATAGGTCCGCAGTAGTAGTTTTTGAGCTTATTCATTACGAAAAAACAAATTTTTCCTCTTTATAATATAAGTGTAGATTTAATATTTATTGTTTCTGATAAAATAAAATAATACTCGTTGATCTTAATCAAAGGGTCCAAACTTTTTGTAGACTGATGCTACTTCTAGGGGTGACTGAAAAACAGCATTGTTTCATCTTATGACAAAGCAAACGAATGCTGAATCATCGCCTTTTGCCATAATTATTTATAATTATTTTTTTTAAATTTTCTGTTTTAATTGTAAAAAAGTATGGCAATAAAAGTATTTGTATTTTATTAATTTTTGCTATTGTTATAATCATAGGCGACCCAGATTCCTGTGTGACGGTGGATCAAAGAAGGGGTAAATGCGTGAAACCCAGCGAATGTCTGGAAGAAGACATTGAAAGTGTCAAAGATGTAACGAAACTTGGTATAATAAGGTAAGGTGATATCGATCAAGGATAAACTCTAAACACAAAACAATCAAAAAGCTTTACTATATCATTATTTATATTTTGTATTTTATTTTTACTACTTACTAATATTTTTCATTTAATTATGTTTAACACAACCGAAGGCCCCAAAAAAAACCAAATGCTTTTAAAATTATTTATTAATATAAACTAAAACTAAAGTACAACTATGTTGCGCGATGCAACCGGTGTATCAGAATGAATATAAAAGTAAAGGTGTAAAAAGGAAAACTTTGGATTACGTGTCTCTAAAGGAATTCAGTTGAGTCTGCATTATATGTTCCCTCCCGTGAGAATCACGGCGTAAGCGATACGTTGGGGATCCGTACGCGTAACTATTTTCATGTTGTTTTTCAATCTTCATTTTTGTCTACTGTCACACTAGCATACAAAGAACAGTCGTTAAATGTATAAACTGTCTGCCGTTAATTAGATTTACTAGTGGGGCCTGGTGACCCGTACTCCAGGTTTTACACAAACCCCTTTCAGGCACCAGCTCTTGCAAAGAAACCTAATAGATAAATAGATCTAAAATATATAACTGTAACCTATAAAAATCTTTCTGAGAGAAATGAATTATTTTGATTTGATTTGATTTGATTATACCGGGCGTTTATCTATGCAGTCTTGAAAAAATTGGGGATATAGAGTAAGCGGAGTGGAAGATGGTACATGATAAATATCAGTAACAGCCCTGAGTCTGGAATTTGGCGGTGTTGGACACCCCCGTAAAGCCGTCGATCCTGCGCCTGATCTCTCTCCGGTCGTGTCGGTCTGCCGTCCCATCGGGTTATGAGAGTAAAAGAAATAGAGAGTGCACCTGTGTTCGCGCACTTGTGCACTATAATATCTCCTGGCTATTCTTTGTTAAGATCGTCCACCATGGCCGAAATCGGTCAGGGGAGCTATTATTATCATATTGTGGCGTCACGTCACAAATCCTAAATCGCGATGATGAAATGTTTTCACCGCTAAGTAGATATTAGCGGTATATACCCCTTCCAAACATCAATCCTCGGGGCCTAACGGCCGGCCAGTCCTGTGATTCGTACTGGTTGAGGATCCTCCCTTTTCATTGGAGGAATAATACCATCTCCACAATATATACTTTCTAAGGCTAAATTCTCCGCTGTTTCAGGGCACCGAGATGCAATTATATGAAAATATGCTGTCCAAGGGCGAAGGTGATTGGGAAAGCGCCCCCTTCAGCTCCAACCACGCCTCCCCCCCCGACGGGCTGCGGGTGGGGGAAGGCTGAAGTTGCGTTTGCCTCAAGAATCATGAGTATGGAGTATGCGGACTTCGCCGAATTTCCGTGGATGGTTGCTATTCTAAGGTATCATATGAAATGAAATGAAATGCTTTATTTGCATTAAAATATAAAGAAGATTTTTTTAACTACTACTACTTATTACTACATAGGGGACAGATAAATTTGGAAATATTCAACTTATTGACATTGAAATAAATTTTGATAATTTTTTGACATACATTGAAAATAATTATTTGATGTTATTGTTATTTTTTATGTGTATAATTTTATTATTTGTAATCATCATAATTAACTAAATATGAATGTCATAATGTTATTGCATGTCTGTAAAGGGGAATATGTAGGAACTATACAATTTTAAGACATGTATTACATATATTTTTGCAATAATTGATTGATTGATTGATTGACTTAAGAACTTCGTTGATCTTCTTAAATGCAAATGCTATCATTATTATTTCTAATTAGCTGAACTCCGCGGTTTCACGTAAAACGTAAATTGAATAAAGTATTACTATCATTCTTACTACAAAAACTTATTTAAACATTGATTTAAGCCCCGTTTAGTAAAACATTGTTTAATAATTAAAACATCTATTTAACAATGGTCTAAGCTTGTCGTGTTTGACGTTTAGACATTGTATAAGCAGCGTCTATTTCTAAACTATCACAAAAAAACCTTTTGTAGTAACGTCATTATTATGTATATTGGGCAGTTTTTTAACTTTTTTGTAGTGAGACCGTATTTTTTTATGAGTGAAATGGTTCAATGTTTGCAGGATGTCCTCTGGTCCATGGGAGCAAAAGGACTACCTTGGGGGAGGATCTATAATACACCCGTCTGTAGTGATTACTGCGGCGCACAAAGTTAACGATCTGAGAGCTGTAGATGTAAGTATATGTTAAAGTACAAAAAATAATACAATTTCATAAGGACTAGTGTGTCACGGCTTCCTGCGTAGTAGCGAATTACTCAAAAGCTTGCCTCATGAACCTACTATAGGTTATAACTAAAATCGCTACCCATGTGGCGACGGGTTAGAATTTCTACCCGTATGTATCGTAAGAGGTGATAGAGCGGTAGGTCTGGTGCAAAACATCTTCAGCAATAAAAGAGTGAGGTCTGAGCATTGCACGATTAGGCCAAGCTCGCGATGGTGTAAGTACCACCGCAGAAGACCGGCGTGAAGCAGTATTGCACTGTGTTTCGGGCACCCGCTTACCATAGTAAGCGGGTGCCCGGAGGCCTGTATTTCCATCCCATTCCTCTCCCTAGTTGTACTCCTCTCCCAATTTCCCATAATTAATCTTCTCCGTATTCCTTCAAGCCGGCAAGGCATCTGCAACACTTTGTGGTTAGGTGTTCATGGGCTGCGGTCAGTCACTTAACATCAGGTGAACCGCATGCACCGTTTGTCCACTGTTACATTCAATGAATAATAATCATTTCTCAAATCTTTTTAACAGATAAAATGTCGAGCGGGTGAATGGAACACGAGTTCTGAGAATGAATTTTTCCCACACGAAGACAGAGGCGTGAAGCAAATTGTACTACATGAGGAGTTCTTTTCTAGTAAGTCTTCTTCTTCTTCTTCTTTTAAAATGGCTTCCCTCTGTGTAAAGGATTCTGCCAATGTCCAGTAGTGTATGGGAGAGTCGGCTTATAATTTGTAGCTTTTGATTCCTTTACTTTTGACTTTGACTTACGACATTTAGGCCAGGGTTATATCTTATAAAATTTTGTTTCCACTTGGAGCGACTAACTACAACAAAAGAAATACAGACACTTAGGACAAAACAAATTCACAAAGCACAACATTTAATTAATAGGTTAGGTTATTAGAACGGATGAATTTGGAGAGGATTTTCACAAACTGGGATGGAACAAGACT